>JAYESA010000015.1:168152778-168287778 GCA_036927795.1 Iris macrosiphon
TTATCGTGCTTAGATTCGTGATTGAGTACTTGTGATTATCATTATGATATTGCTCCTTCGTTTGGAGTTGAGATATTGACAGGTTTATATATTGATTGTATGAGATTGTTATCTAGATAGTAGACCTAGACAGCGTTCTACCGCAGATGCTGCGGCGTAGGCTGGACGTACCCACGACTCATGCCCGATTTTTTGGGTGCGGATCGTGACAACCATAAGCATGTGCACATGTTGTCCATGACCATTGACCATCAACACTAAGCTTTTATTATATGCAATATTTTAAGGCCTTGAATGAACATAGCTACTTGACATAGTGATAATACATTTACTCGTTCAGAGATCTCATGATCTGGTGTGTTCCATTCCAAGCACCGTTTATGCTGACATTTTACTACTTATTGCAGCTCCCGTTTTGGAAGTTGCCTTGGCGACCCAATGGTCCCAAAGATTTTTCATGTTTCTATTATTTGGCTTGGAACGACTATTTTGATAGTCTTCTTGCCACAGACAAGTGAACCAGGATCTATGTTGTGCTTCTATATCGAGGCAATATCTATGTGACGAGCATTTCCACATATATGAAGCAATATACTTGAAAGAACATGTAAGGAACAAAAGTAACGCTACGAGGTAAGATTATAAGATCTGTAAAGCGAGCATACAATTTTGTTTAATCAATCTACTTCTAGGTTCTATGCAAAAAAATATAAGATAGGATTATTTCCTTAGCTAGATGTGTTATATTCTTTATTAGAATGCAAGGGTGATTCGTCTAGCGACTAATATATATCAACCATATTTTAAGTGTATAGGATAAGCAAAGACAGGTTCATCATAGCCACCCACCTTAACGATGATTTACCTCAGTCGAGCGAGCCTTTGAAAGTCTAAGTCTGAACTCTTGAAGGGCCAAGTCTGAAATCTTTTGCCTCAAGCAAGTCTTCTCTGAGCAAAGCGGGTCGGGTCATCGCACTTGTGCCGCTTGAATCGGCTATCCGCATTGATGCGGAGCGAGTCGTTACAGCAGCAGCTGCGACAACCGCATCAACAACAACAAAACAACAACAATAGTCGTAATAGCAGTAGTAGCAAGGAGAGGAGGAGGAAGGAGGGAGATGGAGAAGGGGGTCCCGTCGGTCATGGGTAAGGGTCAGGTAAAAAAATTTGAGAGGAGGAATGAGAGACACTCTCTCTCTCTCTCTCTCTCTCTCTCTCTCTCTTTATATATATATATATATATATATATATATATATATATATATATATATATATATATATATATATATATATATAAACTAAAAATATCTAATCACCAAAATGATTACCCTTTTTGGGTTGTAAATACCCTTTTTTTAGAATTTAAAAATATGAATTTATGGAATTTTTTATGATTTTTAACTAATTAAAATAAATATTTTATGGAATTAAATACATTTTGTGATTTTATTAAATAATAAAATATTATAAAAATAATATTTTTTAGTGTAAAATAAAGAATTAGACATAGTATAATTTTTCTGAAATTTATTGGATCCTAAAACTATTTTTAAATACCTAAAATATAAGTTTTAAATAAACCAACATGAACCGAACCGGACCAACCCTAATTAAACTGACCCAACCCAAACAGTAACGGGTCAGATTCGGATCCGTACCCGCTAACCCGTACCCGCTAAGCCCCAACCCGTTTTTGCACAGTTACTGCTACAGTAACTGAACGAAACCCGACCCTCTGTCTTCCGCCCGCACGATTCCCATCCGCCGGCCGTAACCGCCGCCCGCTCGCCTCCTGTAACTGGCCGCCGCTTCGGTTCACCGCCGCCCGTTCACCCACAACCGACGAGACCCTTTGTCTCCCTGCTTCGTCGACTCCTCTTCCCACCTCCCTCAATGGCCGCCAACTATCCACCTCCTTTCTCCACTGTATAAACCATCGCCAACCACCACGACAGCCCCGGCCACCCCCAACACCACGACTCCCCAGCACCACCTTCCTCCGGCGACGTCGCCTCCTCCGTCGTGGACCCTCGACCCGAGCCGCCATCATTCACCAACCAATACCACTTTACCCGAGCCCCTCCGTCGATAACCCTTTCGCCACGTCTCCAGCACCAAGCGACCCAGCTACTCCGGCGAAGACCCGACGACCACCGACGACAACTCCACCCGACCTCCGGCGATGAGCCTCCCCGGCGACGCCAAGCTCCGGCGACCTCACCTAGCAGCCCCGCAACCACCGCAGCACCGTCGTCGACCGAGCACCACCGCGCCGCGTTGCGCCGCCCCGTGTACGTATAGTCGATTCTGACTCCCCGTTCCGGTGAGTTTTTCTCTCTCCTTGTTGCATCATTTTTCGAACGGTCTGTTCCGACACGTTCGATGTGTGACCCTCTCGAACCCCGTGCCCTTAGATTGATATATCGTATCATCTGTCGGTCGCGACGCGACACAAAAATAGGAAAATATTTGCAATTTTAGACTTTTCGAAACTGTCCAAAACTCACAAGTTTACGACCATTTTACGTGCAACCTGTTAACTAATTCTAAAATTTATTTGAACCCTGTATTTAGTTTAATTTATTTTGCTATAGATTATAATTTGTTCGCGGGTGAAATCGACCAAAAACTTGGTCTTTAAAATCCTGAATTTTCTCGGAACTGGTTGTGCCCCACTAAACGAGACGACTTGGTCGTGTGCAAATTTTACCGAAAGGTGCGCACAGTCGATATGGACGTGTGGGATTTTGAGAAAGTTGATTTGGATGTTCGTGCACACCGGAATCAACGAGTATCCGTCCAAATTATCCCGTATCGGGCATATTCTGAAACTTGTTGTAACTTTGTGTGTGCTCGTCGTTTCGAAATAAACTTGTGCCATCGGACTTGTAGCGATACGCTGGTCCTGTGACCCAAGTTTGGTTCGACTCTGAGAACGTTGACGAAATACCATATCGTGGGCCCCATGGCTCTACTTGACGGGCAATTTTGTGATCGGCTTATCGGAATCCAGTTGTGGATATTATATTGGGTTCGTATCTTTGTTCTAGACTTGTAGACACTAAGTTTGACAAATTTGGAGAACTTTGTCTCTGACACATTTTTCGGTGCGGAGTGGGCCACATGTGGACCCCGCTTTGACCAAAAATTGTCAATTTTGCCCGTGTGTCCAAATTAGACTTATGGATAGAAAATCCTAGCTATTTTATATCTTCTGAGAATGATGGTAGCATTTATTTCATCATCCAGAGGAGTACCTAAAGATCTTGCTGTTATTGGAATAATTGGAGGAATTCAAACCCCAGGCAAGTGTACCTTACCAATCTTGCAGTATCTGCTTTATATTATTATCTTGATTTATTTATGTGCTATATTTGTTCAACCTAGGACCGTGTGACATTTCTTAGCATTCGAATAAGATTTGGGTGTCGATGTTGTACGCGGAGTCGTGTAACATCACTAGAGATTGATATCGCGACCCTATATATCTTCGTGCTTGCATTATCAAGTACGTCATACCATAGGACACTTGATACTGTTCATGAGACAGAATCTTCCTGAGATATTCATGGTAATTTTGTATAGGTTATAGGATTCATGAAATAGATATTACATATGCTTAGCTATCATTATGACTCGCTGCATCAGTTAGAGGACATGATCTTGCGTGTTATGGACATGAGACGTCATGGACATAAGGTGTGTGATTACATTGGGTGGGGAGAGACACACAGGCTACAGGCTGATTATATATTATTATGGTGCCATAGACATGCAGAGCTAGGCCCACTACATGACATAACTGCTACCGGCTCCCCGACATAGAGCTTGTAGTAGTCTCAGCCCGAGTTCTAGTGATGCTCTCATTTTGTATATCACTTAGCTAGTTACGTAGTTTGCCCTATTGATACATTTTTATATACTGTATTTATTTGGCTTGAGTTATTCTTGTATCTTGCTATGTCCCCTGAGGACCTGGATTCGGATTATGTCTCCAGGTTTAGCGGAGGAGATTTGTCCCGAGATATACGGGACATGAGCAGACGCTGGAGAAGTACCATTACTAGAGGACGAGGTGATGTCCGAGGAATTCTCATGAGTATCTGCTTTATTTATACTCAGTATTTGCTCTTGTTAGACACTTTTATTTCCTATCTATTGAACTGTTATATCGAACTCTTTATTGGGTTGTTCCCCGACATATTTTATTGAGACTTGTTAATTTATATTGCATCTTGATTATTTTAATATTGATTGAATTTATCTGCTATGGATGAGATTAGATTTATTCATGTGACATATATCGTAGACCACTGTATTGTTGTTTTACAGCTTAAGTGTAAACTCCCTGATTTTTCAGGAATTTTAAAAATCAATTTTCATAATTTTCTGGAATTTTCTGTAATTTTTAACTAATTAAAAATCATGGTATTTAAAATTAACTAATTTTAAATAATTTTAATCAATATTAAAATATTATAAAAATAATATTTTTGGGAGTAAAATAAAATATTATACATAGGGTAATTTTTTGGAATTTATTGGACCCCGAAAATATTTTTAAAGACCTAAAAACTAATTATTTATTAAACCAAAATAAACCCAAAATAAATCCGGTTTATTTCTGACCCAAACCAACCCGAACCGGACCGACCCAGTCTAGCTGAACCGGGCCCAAATCCTGCGGATCGGATCGGATCGGGTCTGAACCCGACCCGAAACCCGTACCCATTACTATAGCTAACCCTAACCGATTTTTCCTCCGACCCTGCCGCTTCGCCTCCGCCGCCCTCCGCCCGTAACCGCCGGCCACCGCGATCCCCGCCGATGACCCCTCGGTTTATCTCCCCGCAACCGTCCCGGCCCTTCTCCTCCCTCTCCTCCTATAAATACCCCCTCAGCCACTGTCAGCTCCACCGCCTCTCTCTCCCCGCAACCCTAGCCACCGTGTCTTCCTCCGCCGTCGTCCCTGGCCCCCTTCACCGTCATCTCCACCATCGTCCCCTGCCCCCTTCGCCACCACAGTCGGCCACCCCCTTCACTGCCTTCACCTCTGTCTCCTCCGGCCGTATCCGCTGCCCCTCGACCAGAGCCGGCAGTCGACCCCGCTGAACCCAGCCGCGTCTCGACGACTCAGATGCAGCCGAGCTCTGCCAGCATGCCGCCTCCAACTACGGCAGCCCCGGTCGACGATGCCGTCACGATGACCCCGACGAGCAGCCACCAGCTCCAACGAAGACCTCAAGCAGAAACCCTAACCCTAGCCGCTGTATCGCGGCGTCTCGCGAAGCGCACATTTCAGCCCTCTGCGGAGCCCTATTCAGGTAGCCATTTCTCTCTTCTCGCTGCCCCGTTTCCCGTTCCGTATGCTGTGACACGAACCCTACGTGACCCTCTCGATACTCGTATAAACCGCTCGGTGTGTCGCGTCCTGTGATGATCGCAAACTGCGATCCAAAAACAGGAAAATATTTACCCTATTTTTTCCCGGAACTGAGTGCGTCCCGTTAAACGGGACAACTTGGTCGTGTGCAGACTTCACCGAAAGGTGCACGTCGTTAATGCAGACGTGTGGAATTTTACGAAAGTTGATTTGGATGTGCGTGCACACCGAAATCAACGCGTATCCGTCGACAACGTCCCGTATCGGCCCTGTTCTGAAACTCGTTGTAACTTCGTGTACGCACGTCGTATCAAAACAAAACTTGCGCCATCAGACTCATAGCAATACGCTAGTTTTGTGACCCAAGTTTGGTTCGATTTTGAGAACGTTGACAAAATCACGTATTGTGGGCCCCGCGGCTCCACTTGACGGGCAATTTTGTGATCGGCTCATCGGAATCCAGTTCTGGATGTTCCATTGGGTTTGTATTGTCGTTTTGGACTTGTGGACACTAAGTTTGATGAATTTGGAGAACATTATCTCTGACACATTTTTTGGTGCGAAGCGGGCCATATGTGGACCATGCTTTGACCAGAAACTGTCATTGTTTGCCCCTATGTCCAAATTGGACTCAAGGACATACAATTCTAGCTATTTGATGTCTTCTGAATCTGATAGTGATGTCTATTTCAGCAACCAGAGGAGTACCTACAAATCCCACTGATACCAGAGCTACAATTGGAGTCAGAACCCCAGGCAAGTGTACCTTGCCAAAACTTGCAGTACCTGCTTTAATTTATTATCTTGATTTATTTATATGATATACATGCTTAACCTAGGACCGTGTGACATTACTTAGCGTCCGAATAATATTCGGATGTCAACACTGTACGCAGAGTTGTGTAATGTCATCTAGAGATGGATATCGGGACCCTATACATTCTCGTACTTGCATTATCAAGTACGTTATACATCAGGACACCTGACACTATTCATGAGACATAATCTTCTTGAGATATTCATGGTGATTCTATATAGGTTACAGGTTTCATGACATATTCTTTTGCTTAGATAGCATATGACTTGATGCATTAGATATGATCATGCGTGACATGGATATGAGACGTCGTGGACATGAGACGTATGATTACATTGGGTGGGAAGAGACACACAGGCTACAGGTTGATTATATTATGACGGTGTCGTAGTCTCTCTCCGAGCTAGACAACTACATGATATCACTGCTACCGACTCCCCGACTCCGAGCTTGTAGTGGTCTCAGCCTGAGTTCTAGTGATGCTCTCATCTTGCATATCACTTAGCTGGTTATATAGTTTACCCTATTGATTCATTATTGCTGTACCGCATTATTTATGGTTTGAGTTATTCTTGTACCTTGCTATGTCCTCTGAGGACCTGGATCCGGATTATGTCTCCAGGATTAGCAGACGAGATCTACCCCGAGGTATACGGGACAGGAGCAGTAGCAGGAGCAGGAGCAGGCACTGGAGCAGTACCAGATCCATAAGACGAGGTGATCGCCGAGGATTTCTCTTGAGTATATGTCTTGTCCATACTCAGTATATGCTGTTGTTATCTTATTTCTTGACTATTGTAGCAGACTCATTATCGGGTTGTTCCCGAGTTTATGTTTTATTGAGATTGATATTGCTTTATACTCTGATATTGTTGTATTCATTTCTGTGGACGAGATTAGTATATTATACCCTTATTATTGTATTACAGTTTAAGTACACACTGATGGGCCATTAAATTGGGTTTGCCTATCGGTATGTGCTGCTGGCCATTGCCACGTGTCTAGTCCCTCGATATTTTAGGACAGGGGCGTGACATTAAGTATACCCTAATAGGTCCATTAAATTGGATTTGCCTATTGGAGTGTGCTGCTGGCCATTGCCACGTGTCTAGTCCCTCGGTATTTTGGGACTGGGGCATGACATGGGTGAAAAGACCAATACACCCTTTTCTTTCATGCATCTTGACACCTGGTATGAATAGATGTAAGGTAATTTGGGTAATTGCATAATTTTGTGAAAGGGGCTATATGCAAAAGTCGTGGAAAAGTTTTAATATTGATTAAAAAACTATATAACAATTAGGATATTTGATTCAAAAATCATAGAACTATAAAATAAATCAATATAATAAAAAAATATTCTATTACGAAAATTGGCTATAACAGAACAACTAGCAAGAGTACAATATTACATGATCAGCTCTAGCTATAGTCTAAAATATGCTTTACATGTATGCCCGCATGCTATAATGTCAAGTCCCAAAATATGAGCTAAATACGTGATCGGTGGCTAAACGCCTCAAAGTATAAGTACAAGATCAAGTGGGTGATGAAGAAGAAATCCACTCATATCCTTGGGTGCTCCTAGTATTCACCATCTTGAGACGAGAAGTACGTAAGATCCTGTGGTCCTGCTCCGAAATCTGGCCATACAAAACCAGTGGAGTCAGACCCCAAAACAACAAGCACCACAAGGGAGCCAACTTAGAAACTAAAATCAACATGCAGACAAATCAGTAAGAAATAGCAAAATAAACAGTTAAATAAGTGCAACAGGTAAGATAACAATTAAACATGCTCTAGAGTATTTAAACAAGGATATTTGGAATTAGTACTCATGTTACAGTTTTCGGATCAGTGTTAAATAAATCAGGACATGACTAGACTAGACTAGACTAGACTAGACTAAATATCAAGCAATTATGACCAATTATGCCCTACGACTTGCTATCATTAGCTAAATAGGGTTATCACATTCTTAGTTACTAACACATGCAGTTTGAGATTCCATACAGCCACATGCCCTGCAGACTATCCGAATTATCTAGGCGTAAGGATACATATAATAGATTATATCATATATAGTAGTTTACAGGTAAATGTAACATTCGACGACGTGCTGGAAGTGTGCCCCTCACGATGGAGAGCTCCAAATCCATCAAGTGTCGTTGGGATACCGGAATTGCATGTAGCCAGGAAATCTCTTTAGATGCTTCTAATTCATTATTCTAGTTGTTATCCTGGGCAAGTTATCAAGAATTCACGATCGTGGTGCTCAGAAATTTGTCTTAGACATGATGCATGACAGGATAGGACAATAGCATGACAAGTACATTCAGGACATGAACAAGCAAATCAACCACGAAAATTTATCTTATCAGTTCAAGCAATTCGGTTCAGAAAATTCTAGCATGTCAGGAGTGCGCTTCGTCGAGCCACTATCAGAAATATCAGTACAAGTCTAGTGTCGGGAGTTCATGATTAACAGTGTCAATACAATCAATGTTTAATTCTAGCATGTCAGGAATGCACTTCATTGAGTCACAATCAGGAATATCAGTACATGTCAGGTGTCGGGAGTTCAAGATTAACATTGTCAATACAATCCATGTTCAATTCTAGCATGTTAGGAGTGCGCTTCGTCGAGCCACTATCAAGAATATCAGTACAGATCAGGTGTCAAAAGTTTAAGATTAACAATGTCAATACAATCAATGTTCAGAAAATTCCAGGTTCTGGCAAATTGTCACAATCAGGTTATAAGCAATTTAGAGAAAACTTGCACTTATAACAATTAAACAAAATTGTCTAAGCAATGGAAAAGTTAAACCATAAGAAAACATATCATAAGAAGTTATGCTACTACAAGTATCATAGGCGCATGGGGTAAGCTGGCCGCATGCAAGACGGGACATATGGATCAAAGCAAAGTCCACTCATCGGGACAAGTGCTGAGTGACGAGTCATAAATGCAAAGTCAGGGAAGTGACTGACTTGACTAGCTGTATTAGGTAAGTGACCGATGTGACTAGCCGTGTCAGGAAAGTGACCAATGTGACTAGTCGTGTCAGAATAGTCAGAAGGAAAAAACAAAATTATGGAATATCGTGCCAAGGCGGTGTTGAGTCATGCGTTCGAAGGAAAGAGAAACGCATAGCTTCGGGCCGCATGGATGACTCAGCCGCATGCTCCTCTTGGCCGCATACACACTTGGCCGCATAAAATATTTTGAACTCAGAGAACTTTTATTCGTTCAAGTTCCATGCATTGGCCAAGGGAAGCATGTGCAGATTCAGTCATGCTTCCAACAAGATGGCCGCATGTTGACCTGGAGTGAGGAGTCCAGGACGCATGCCAAGCAGGCCGCATGAAAATCCTTCGTCCCAGAACAACAAGTTTCATCCATGGAAAAGCTTCAAGTCTGAAAACTTGTTTTCTCCATGAAATCCTCATTCCAAGTCCAAATTCAGAGAATTAAAGTTCAAAACTGCATGAAATAAAGTGCTCCTCAACATGGAACTACTAGTTTTTGAAAAGATCAAGTTTTTCTAGATCAAAATAAGTAAACTCATGGAACCTCCAAACTTGAAACTTAGATCTACTCCAACCAAGGCATCAAAATCGAAAATACTAAGAAGTAAACATGAAGAGCAGTTCATAGAGCACAATATAGACTAATAAAAAATGCAAGAGTGGCTAAAAGTGCAAGTTATTCCTCATTGGCAATATGTACTTGCCAAAACCCATTACAAACTACTACCACCACTACTACCAATGGGTGCAAGAGGGGCAAGTCCACGACTAGGGGGAGGAGCCCTAGGGGTCGGCCAAGGGAGGGAAGCAGGAAGAAGAAAATGAAGAAAGAGAATGAAAGGAAGAAGAATGAGGAGAAGAGAGAAAGAGAATGCTATATATAATTAGGGATGAGTCACCATGCAAAAATATAGAAAATACACGAAAGCAGCCAGAAAATTTTATAAAATATACGGAAAGCAATTATACAGCTATAACACACGCATAACAGATAAAATACAATAATATTAAAATAGTGAGACGGGTCTCACAGTTCTTGCTTGCCAGATGGGAGGAGCTATGATTTTAGCAGAGATTGATGAGTTGGGTAGGGTGTGCAGCTTGCTTGCAGGGATTCCAACGTATGTGGTGTTAGAGACATGGCATGAGTTGCAAGCTATGCATGGAAATGGAATTGAAAAGAAGTGGTTTTCAAAAGGGGTTGAGCTTTAGTAAAAATGATGAGTTTAGTTGAAAAATAAAACCAAGTCACGATTTTTTTTTCCAAATTGGAGGTTAGATTTTATATATAATTGGTTAGGTGTCTCAGTTACGTTATGTGTTGTGGTGGTAGTGTGTGTGGTTGATTGGTGTGTTGGTGTCAACCGGTGTAAGTATAAGCAAGGAGAGGGAAAAAGAGTGGTTTAGAGAGGGAGATAAAGAGAGCTGTGCGTTTATCTTTTACGAAGTCAAAACTAAAAAGTGTTTAAAAATTATTAATATTTACTAATATAAATTAGTTCACAAATAAAATTCTATTTTATATTAATAACACAAGATCAATAGTACACTTGTTAATAATAAGAGTCATAATATTTTATTATAAAGATCTTAGTAATTATACAAATATCTATGGACTCGAATACGAGGATAATTAGGTATAAGATCAAGGTGAATTGAGATAGCGAAAAAATTAAATAATAGCACAGCAAAATAATTTTAATATTCTGAATAATAATATGTGTCTGAAAAACAATACTAGTGAAATAGTGATTAGATTAGATCGGATCATAGTAATTAGAAAATTTATGATGAGTTTAGATTTTTCCAGTAGATAAGGTAATACCAACTACAAATAGTTTTTAATTCAAAAAAATCATAAAAAAATGGGAAGGAGTTTCATATCCTACCCACCTTAGGAAAATATTGTTATCGAAATTCAAATTTAAGTAATATACATAAAAGAGGGCTCCAAATCACGTTGTAGAAATTTTCAAATAGCATGAAAATTAATACCGAAATAACTTTTGGAAATCAAACTTTTTTTTTCCGGAACTTCAAATAAAGTCTAAAAATCAAGGACAACCATCCAAATCCATAAATGTATCATTGTCGAAACCGTCTGTGAGATGTGGTTAGTAGTTATCGCATCGACAATCATGAAATGGTTAAAATAGATTCACTGATTGAATAGTTGCAGCTTCCGCTACCTCGCTCAGTAATAGGCTATGACTAATATTGACAATGATCTCATATGAATATGTTCTCAAAATTGAAACCAACTAATACACCTTCATAAAAAAAAACAAGGATAAATTTATGTACTTATAGGAACTGAAACTATTTTTATTTACTAAAATAAAAAAAGTCCACCAGCGTAACATGAAATGCCATAGATAGAGGAAGAAAATTTTATGTGAAAAATGTACCATATCTATTTGGAAAACATAGAAAACCAATAAAAGAGACAAAAGAATATAGATCAAGAAGTATCCAAGGTATAAGTATATTATTAATCCATAAGCGAATAAGTTAACAAAATATTTTCACCAACCAAGGAACTTGTTTATTCTGAATTCAGGTGAGACAAAGTGGAACGCGATGATTCGTCAATTATTTCTTCAAGATTGCAGATGATCCATAAATTGATATTTCTTAAGCTTTCAGTCCTTACGTTATCTTGGTAATATAGGTGATGAATGAGTGAAGGAGGACGAGGATAAATAATTCAAGATTGATATGGAGAAGTGTTTTGGCACAATCGATAGGATGACTTAGAGAATGTAATAAGAGAATCTAGAATGACCATAAAAATAAATTTATTTGGCCCAAAATTGAGGGAGGTACATGTAACCCAAGATAAGAACATTTGGAATAGTCGGCTACAGACTATAACTCTTTGAATGCTCGATCGATCTTGATCTCTAGTTGATCCGTGAGAAAGCCTCGTCATGGGTGGCACATTATGGAGCCATGCAATTGTTGGGTAGATTCGTCTCGCTGATTAAGGAAAGTAAAAAAATTAGGTCGGTAAGGATGAAGAAACCAATCATGATGCATGATCAGTAGAAAACAAGTTTGAGAAAAATGAGACTCAAGGGCCATAATCAACAAGTGGATGAGATCCTAATATTACTAATCCTAATTTCAGGCCCGGGTAGGTACAACAACATGATTAGATTAGATAATATTAATTAGAAAATTGAGGATGAGTTTAGAATTCTCCATTAAATAATGATAATAACAACTACAAAGAAATAGTAATAACTTAATAATTCAAAAAGAAATCATAAAAATTTGGGGAGGAGTTTCACACAAAAGGATACAATACATGCTTAGTTAGTTGAGTATATCAAGATCTACGATATAAAAGAACAATAAATATATTAAAGAATTATATTTAAGAACTCTATGCTACAAATAAAGCATATTTGTGTATTTGTAGCCAAAAATAGAAATGGAATATAGATTATCATGAGATTTTTCACAATAAAAATAAATATTTTCTTTTAGTCTACATTATACTCTTTCTACTAGATATATTTTTTCATTTTAATATCTAATTAGCATAGGAAAAAGAAAGATTAACAATTAGCATTAACACAGGAGATAGAGATATCGATTAAGTTGATAAATGACAAGTAAACGCTATATTATTATTAACATGTAAGACGAAGCAAAAAAATGTAGGTTTTTAGTAAAAAAACAAAATATTTCATATTAGAAAGACATTGGGTAAGTAAATAAATGCCATAGAAAAAATATATTACTAAAAAAAAAATGCAATAAATATTCTATTGCAAACTTATAAGATACTCTATACTTCGAATATTAACATAAAGTTTCAAAATGAGTACATCTTCCATAATATAATGCGTCTTAGAAGTGGCTCAAAATGGAGTTGTCTAAGCCGTATGTATATCATCAACCAATTAATTTAAAAGAATTTTTTTTTTTAAGTACGTAACCGTAATTTGTTTTCTCACGTATTTGAAAATTAATTAAAAACCTAAAATCTTTCTAACTAACTATAAATCATAAAATATTTTAAAATTTAAATTATATTTAAACTAACTAAATTGTATTATCTAACTAAACACATATCCAAAATTTTAAAAACATATTTATAATAAATTATAACTAAAATATATTCAAATTATATTTAAAATATTCTAACATAATTTAAACTTCTATATTTCAATAGTATAATAGATTTTTATATCATAGATTTTTTTACTTTTTTTTTCACGTGCAACGCACATAGTTTCATATAAATAATTCATACTTTTTTTGATATGTCCTTTCCATTAAGTTAGGAAATAAGTTTCCAAGAAAAAATTAACTGTGCTCGTCCCCACATAATCCTCATCGTAACCAATATGTCACAACCCTACGAAATACTCTATACAATTTTTTTTTTGACTTTCTGACATAACGCACGGTCCGACATAACCCACGGAATACTTCATACTTGAAACAACATAGAGTTTCAAGATTACATTTCATAAATTTGGACATGAATGAACTACGGGGATAAAGATTGTTAACGGGTCTACAGGTTTGTCGGGCCGGATTCTGGGTCCAGCCCATCAAGCTATGCATTGGAGGTATCGAGCAGAGGTGGTTGGCACTTGTAAATACAATTCTGCTACTTATTATATTATTATATCAAATCTCTTGCAAAATATGCAGGTATAATTTTTCTTACATATAAAAAATTCCAATTTAATTTCTATGTTAGAATTTTCATCACCAATTCTGCTGAGGTGTTGTAGCTAAATATAGTTTGTTCTTCTACAGCAATTCCAAGCGATCAAACTGTAAATTATTCTATGATTTTTGTCATTTGATTAATTTCTTTGAGGGGGTTCACTCATTGATCCTTTGTTGTTGATGGGTCATTCTTAGAATTTTAAATTTTTTTTTTTTGTCAACTGTATGTTTGTTTCTGTTTTAATTTAAGAATTAGTAAATGTGTTGAAATATAATGAACTTCGTTTAATAATTAGTTGTCCTTTGAATCTCTGAAATTTGACTAATTTGTGATGGTTTTTTTTTTTTTTTTAAAGATCTCATAATCTGTGTAATTCTTTATGGACATGCAGATATGCTCCATATCAGGAAACTGTATGTGTGATTGTTCAGGAGAGAATGCATCAGTGATTTAAATCATATTTTTATGAGATTATATGATTATAAATTACATTTGTGTCATGATCCCAAGATTTGCCGCCATAAGGTCCAAAAGATAATACAGAACAAACCTACAGAAGTTTGGAGTGGGGAGGATTGCGTCGTACTAGGTATCATGAATGCATGTCAAAAAAGAAAAGAAAATCGGAGTAATTGTCGATGTGCTTTAAAATTTTGTAAGGTTTGTAAACTGAATTTTTAAGTGCTCACCCCTAGCCTGTTTGCCATGTTACTGCTTGGATAGCTAGACTTTATACAAGTTCTAGCACCCATGCGCAGAGACAGTCTTGCCGGGACATTTGAACCACTTCACCTCCTAGGTGTCCGTCTACGTTGCTAGAATAGAACAGAACAGAACGTACGTGCAATTGCCCAGGTGCAAGAAGTGCCTTATATGTATGCGATTACCGGTAGGCCTTTTAAGAAGGCAAGAGTAACCGACTGAAGTTATCTGTGGGCGTTAGCTCTACGTTGTTCGCTTTTGTCATTTACTTTTCAATTAAATGACTACTGGAGCTGGGGCGAGTGTTGGACAGTTCTTGGGGATTGGTGCACAACTTCGAGGAGGTGGAACGTAAACTAGACACGTGTTTCAGATAATAATTAGCTATCCTTGTCGTTTCAACCTGGAAGGTAAAATTGTTGTATGTATGTTTTTGTTTCATTATTTATACACGTGTTATTTTGCATGTTTGCTCTAGTGATGTGTATCTGGTGTTATTGAGTTGCTGGTTATTGATTTTCCTAATAGGGTACTTGGAATCAAAAAGTTGTTAATATTGTCTCATGAAGAATTGATGAAACTAAAAGTTGTTTCAGCAAGTCATTTGAAACCATCGAATCAATTTGATTACTTCCGCTAGCTCATGCTCCTATACGTACTGCTAGTTCACCCCTGAAATGTTGAGTAAACCCTGATCAAGAGATCCTTGATGGCCTCTATTTGTCCATACTAAGTAGCACGGACACCCCAAAATTGGTACACGTATCCGGACATGTGTCAGACACAGACACTCCCAAAATCAGCCAGGACACACCAAACTAGTATTTTGTCTGTTGGCATTCCATATCATGTCATATCCATGTCCATGCAACATAGGTCCGCAAACATAGTCTAGTGTTAGCCGTAATCGATCAGAATAGCCTGCCATTTAGTTTTTGTAGTTGGGTCCTGGAAATTCCCAGGTCGCTCGGTGTTCAAGAAAACGTAAGACAAATAGGGTTGTACTGTGTTGTTTTTCTTTCAACTATATAGGTACATTTTAGTAGGTTTCCAAGTTTGTCGCAGGGTCAATCTACTAGTTTAATGTGAAAGTTATCTTGCTATACCCTATTTAAAATTTTTACTATTCTATTTGAGCTTTTGTTGCTAACTTGTCGAGCATAGTGGAAGAGAAGGTGCAGCATGTGCTCGGTTTTTATTCTGAAGTTCAAGACATTAACTAAGAGATGGAACCATGATTTCTCGGGTAAAACTAAGGAGCTGAAATTGATTTCGCCTGAGGCATTGAATATATACAGTTGGTGAAGACTCTAAGCCATTTCCTCTAAAAACAGGTGTAAGAGAGTTAAAATATGAAGTGCTCTTTATGGAGAAATTTGTGCTATACCTGTAAATTGGAGATGATGTAATATAAATAGGGGATTGTAGCCATTGGTAGCTTTTGGAGGAGACAAGATGGGGATAGACCTATTTTGTCTGCCTGTAGTTGCATGTACTTTGTACATGAGATGTAGTAAACGGCAAGTAATTTTCAATAGCCAGAAGTTGCCAGGATCGTCTTAACTAATGACACAATGAAAGCGGATTTTTAGCTTAATCGCTCAGGTACTTGTTTAATTTCATATTGAAAATTAGTCTTTTAGCTATGTACGATCTGTGTTGCACGAATACAGACTTCATACATATATGGGATACATATATCTTCAAATTGGTACAGAACTAGTTACCTATGTTGCACGAATACGGACACGATACGGATAATGACACCGTTTCGCCGTGTCCCTGCAACATAACAAAGGGTGCATTTCTTATAATCTTTCATCCATCATGTTCTTGAACAATGCATTTGAGTTTTGAACCACTTAAGGTATTTAACATTGTGGTGAAAAAAGCGAGCCTGATTTGCTAAGTCTTTACTCAACAAAATTGAGTTGTTTATAATTTATCCAAATTTGAGTACGTGCAGTTTGCATAGACATTCTTGATTTATGTGAAATTAGCTCCCTTGATAGATAGCCTTAAAGTTCATGTCCGAGTGACCTTTTTTACTTCTAAGGTTTCGAACTTAGGCAATTTGCTATAACACTGCTGATTTTTGGCCTAACCTATGTGTTATGTGTGAGAGCATAAGTGTTTCATGCTGACTCTTACCATGTACCGGACACTGTCAAATTCCCAAATTTTAGATCTTTATGATGGGTGATTGTGTATGTGCTTGTGTGGTGTGAGAATGTGCCAGCATTAGTGCTGCATGGTTACTTCAACGTGGGTGCTACTTTGCTAGACACCGTCAAAGTCATAAAATGTAGATCCCTAGTATGGGTATAGGCATGATTTTGGCTGTGCACATACGCACTTGTGCCTATTAGCTTCTTAGACTTTTGCTGAACACTTGCACTACATGGATTCCAAAACTAAGTGATATGTCGAAGTTTTAAAGAATTCTTAAGCTTTCTCTTTAACTTTATCTCAGATTCTCAAAATCCTCAATAGCCATATACGTAGATATCATTTCCCTTGCACTAAAATTA
The DNA here is from genome assembly GCA_036927795.1 of Iris macrosiphon. Classification (NCBI taxonomy): domain Eukaryota; kingdom Viridiplantae; phylum Streptophyta; class Magnoliopsida; order Asparagales; family Iridaceae; genus Iris; species Iris macrosiphon. The sequence continues at coordinate 168,169,938 of JAYESA010000015.1, forward strand.
CTTACATTTGACCACCATAATATGGCAGCAAGTTACTGGTGGTTATTTATTTGCTCTTACGTTTTTTTGAAATAAAACTTAATTAATTCAGAATTACATATTGCTATTTTCTTAACATATTTTATCATGATTGCTAATGTCACGGGATAAAGTGATGAAATTTCAACTCTAGGGGGTTTAATTAGTAACAATTACCACATAAACCTTGTGGGTGGGTGTTTGGGTGGGGTGGGGTGGGGTGGGTGGATAGGTATGGAGGTCTGAAATTTACCCTACTTTTTTCAATGCTTACTATTTCATGGTTCTTCATCTTTGTGCTTGCTAATGCTCACCTAATTACTCAGTAAACCCTGCATTTCAATGGTTCTTTGTGAATGTAGTCAAACTCAAGTAACGTAGGCAGTCCCATATCCGAACTCTGTAGCAGGCTGTCATCTTTTGTTCTACTTTGTGAAATATAGCAGACTGCCATTATTATGCAGGATGCATACTTGATCCATATTTTATCTCGATTGAAACATATAATGGCTGTTTCATTTTTATTAGCTATTATGTTTTAACAGCATTCTCACCTCTAGGATTCTACCTGAATTGTTTGAAGTATATTTATGCGAAATTTTAGAACACTGGAAATGTTTAGGAATCTTTTGAAAGTTATGAACTTACAAATAGGGGCATTGCTATATGATACTGATTATTGTTAGTGGAGCAATATTTAACCACCACTGTGATATACATTCTTGTTTCAGTGTGCATATAAGAATGTTGAAGCAGTAATTCATCTTTTCATTTTCTATGCTATAGTTCCTTTTATTCTCGACTCCCCAAAGAACAGAGGAAAAAAAAAAGGAAAAAAAAGGGAAGTAACAATATTTTTTGCTTGCTGAATTATCACTAAAAAGTACCAAGTCAAATGACACAGAACTTTCTGCAGGTCTAATGAATAATTGCTAGTCTAATAAAGCAGAAGTATGGCCCAACCGAACCAACAGAACATTTCTCTGGAACCAGCAACCCTCCCTGTGAAGCGCAAACGTGGTCGCCCTCGAAAAGATGACGTCTCCGGACCCGAATCGGGTCCGAGAACCCAACCGGGAAGTCATTATCCGCTCCCAACTCTGGAACAAGATGTCGTGGGTCAACCGGTTGTTGGCATTCTTGATGGAGTTTTTGATGCTGGATTTCTGATCACAGTTAGAGCTGGCAACAATGGACCTCTCTTCAGGGGAATGGTGTTTGATAAACGGCTTAGTGTTCCTATCTCGAAGGAGAATGACATAGCTCCTGATTTGAAGATGTCAAAGAGTGACGATATCCCGATCCCTGGTCCAGTGGAACCAGTTCAGAGAGAAGGACCTCGTGTTCCCCCACCAGTTACAAAGAACACAGTGCCGAATGACTGCACTCAAGGTTCTGGTTCGAGGCCAAAAGGTTCTGAAGCTGCAATATCGATGGCACATGTACCTGTTTCTAACGAGACAGCTCCGGATAACATTCAAGTTTCTGATCAAAGGGTACGATCGGCAGGTAATCGAACAATCTTTCTACATATTTCATGTTTTTCTTTAGCTGAATGAGGTTTTCTATATTAGTCTTCAGTGATTGATCCTGTCATGGCTAAATAAATATTCCATGACTTGTTCATTGATAAGTTGCAATATATGCTTCCTGTTAACTGGTCCAGACAGGGATTTCATCACCTTTATTTGATGTGAGTAGGGGTCGCGAGAGAGCATAGCGTACCGCCCTGCCATAGTCGCGAGGATCTATTGGTGATGAAACTGTAGGGGGACCAAAGCTGGATTCTACTACTGGCCAGGGATCTCAATCTCATGTTTCACCTTCTGGAGATAAAAACAAGGATGGCGAAATTGGTGGATCTGAACAGAACTATAGTAGGGAAGCAGCTACCGCAGCACCGACTTCAGCTTCGGAAGCTAATTCTGATATATTGCAGGAAACCAAATCAATTGTCAATGCTGGTGTGTAAGCTTTTCATCTATGGAGTGAACTTTGAAATGTAATAGACTCTGGTACTTTGTTAAAAGGAAATGTTTCATGACTGTATATGCTGCAGTTACCTCACTCTTACCCGCATAATCTCAAAGGTTGGGTTGGGTTGGGTAGATCTTGTTGACATGTTTATCCTTCAAAAAAGATGTGGTGGTGTTAGTGTTTGATTACGCTTTTGATTCAGAGGTAGGAAGATTTTTTTATTTAACATTGGTGGAGTTGCACATCCAATGGGGATCACATATATGCCCAATGCTGGTTATCAGGCATCACAAGGGGGTCAAATATATTGTGGTTTCTTTACTTTTGTAAGGGGAAGGCTTATGAATTCTCGACTATTTTTATCAGTGGGAGTCTGATACATTTGTAATGCAGGTTGTGGCAACTCTGCTGCAACTACAAGCGCGAGTTTGGGCCAGTTGTTCCCAGGGTTGCCTGCAAATGCGATCTTCATTAAGATCAGAATGAATCTGTGACACTTCTGGTAGAAGTTGTAACACTTGTGCTAGCAGTTGAAAATTGACCAGGAACACTTGTTCAAGGGAAAACATAGTCCATCTTCCTCTTTCGACTAAGGAAACTATCAGTATTTCTCCAACTGATGCTTGATCTTATTTTTCAGTTGTCACCATAACAACAATTAATTTGGTCTACCAAATGTACATTGTCAGAATATTTGACATCTGATGTTTGCCAAATTTGTTTATGTAACACGTTTCTTTGTTAGTTCCAAATAAAACTACGAACCAAAATTTCTGTGCCCCTAGCATCATAGAACAAGGGATGCATTAGCAACATATGTTGATGCTGAAGCGTCTCCCTCTTGAAGCATTTCATTATCACCAGGCATTGGTCCCCAGGACACGAAACCATGAATGCCAATGAATATGCAAAGGACTTGGATCATCTTCTAGTTCAATGTAGCAAGATTAGACTTGTGTGGCTTTCAATCCCGAATACTCACAATTAAACCGTATTAATAGAATGTTGATCAACCGCACAAACTTACGGCAGAAGTTTTGACCATTTTTCAGTCGTAAATACAGATATATGCAAGAATAATATTTACTGGAAGAGAGCAAGAGCAGACGGTGACCAGCTCAATATAGATTCATCGTCTGGAATTTCTATAAGCCCCTATGAATACTGATATAAACTACAGTGATAAAAAGAATGATAACAGAAACTTGTCAAAATACAGATATATGCAATGCCCTTGGCTTATGACATTATAATGCACTAACAGCGATCACTGATAGTTGTTAAATTAGTTTCGATATACACTGTCAGACCATTTCTAGAAGCACCAGCTTCTTATGAGAAAAGCAGTACGATAGAACCCCATGTTTCATTAAAGAAAAATTAAGAACACCCACAAAAAAGAAAAGAAAAACTCTCAGATGTCCCTTCAACTCTGGTTGAGATCAAAACTGTTGGGGGAGAACCACCACAAGCTCATGGGAACTTACTGGCAAATAACCCATTCCCACAGGGAGATGGAACAGGTCTAATTGCCGGGAAAGGCTGAGGGAAGGGAATGTGGCTTGGCACCGCGAAAGTTTGGGCAGCACCTGTTACGAGGGGCGATGGAGCCATACAGAACTGCAAGGGTGGTGTTGCATTGCCTGGCATCGAACATGAGCAGATTTGTATTGACATTAGTAACAAAACATCCACCATAAAGCAAATTAAAACTACATGTTTCATTTAATGTTGAACCCCTCCTTAATTGAGCAACATACTGATTAAAATGATATAATAATTGTGGTGAAACATGCATTTCTTCAGCAGAAATCACAGGCTTTTCCATGGCTGCAGCCATTTTGAAAACGTATTTTGGACCAGTCCCCTCCAAAACTGGTCCAAAATGGCCAGAAACGTAAACCTTGGGAAACACGTGAGAGTTACGAGGGGCACGCCATAGCTAATTGCCCTATCAATTCTGTGTTTACTTATATAATGCAAGTTCCAGTATTGTAGCACTCTACTTGCTTGTTTCATACTTTGCTTAATACAACTCGGAATTACAACCTGGAAACCATATAGTGATGCTGCAAAAGTTCAATAATTTTGAAATGTTCAAGCGAAACACTAGTAGAATCCCACTATTATATCCCAGTTTGCCAAGTACAACACTGAGGGCATGTGTAATATGTTGTTTCAAACTTGAGTACCAAATAAGCTATTGTGATGAAAGGATTGATAATAAAAATATCACTAAAGTTGGAGATATATGCAGTCTTGGCGTACCACATTACAACAAGATAAAGGTGCTTCGGTTTAGTAAGCGTTATATACATTATCGGCCCACTACTCATGGTCAAAGTGGTCAAACCACAAGACACCTATAATCAGGTTCCTAGAGGCTATGGGTTCAAACCTCAAGTGTAAAAACTCGCTTGCCCCACTCGTTCTATAGGTTGCCCCTACTTCAAACTGACCAAATGCAAGCATGCCACCATATTAGAGTTGGAGAGTGAGTATGTTGGCTTGGTAAACGCATATATAATATTGTGGCCAAGTAGATAACAGCCTTTTGGGGTCATAATGATTAGCTAACAACTAAACCATAAATAGAAATAAGATGGGGACAATAAATAACTATATAATTTCAGTTGAGTATGAAACATTCCTTCCCTAAGTATTCACGGGGCACGGCGACACATTCATTGCCCTAACTATCCATTAGTATATTGTAGGTGCGAGAATCAGTTCCCTGCAACATTAAATGCTTAAAAGTTATCCACTGACTACAAGGAATATACATGGATTGCAGTGTGATCATCAGTAGGTATAAGCTGGTCATGCTATAAAGTTTTCCAAGTAACCATCTTAGACTCTTTTACTATCTGAATGAAAATCAGAGTATGCCACCTATTTCCTGTCATAACAATCCAAGAACTCGATGCAAGAAATAAGACAGGTGTTGATTAATTTCACACAACAGAATATCAATCAAGGAATTGTCAGTTGATTACCTTGCAGTTTTGGCATATTGACTTGGCACAGGTTCAACGAAGGGTATGGTGATCCTTGTGGAAAAACTGATGCTCCTATAATTGGGTCCTTAAAGAATAAAATAACACAGATTAAAGTAAGAATATATGCAGATGAGCCAACGAAAATAAAACGAAAATGACAAATTTCGAATGAATAAACCACAAGTATCTGATGAAATGTTAAAATAAATGTGCAACATACTGCATGCAAGCCATTGACCTAAGATTAAGTAACGTTCAGAAGGTGCCTATAATAAGTGTTTGGAGTGGAACATGTGTGACAACTTATACATCAGTCACAACTCAAATACTTCTGTTCATACTGGGAAACTAAGATTAGCCAAGGGATTATGTGCTGCTATAATGTAGCTTTTTGCAGTGCCAAAGAAGGAACAAGTCTTTTTTATTTTTAGTTCTAACAACATGATGTTATTGTTGTATATGGCTCGTGTTCAACTATGGAGTGCGACGGACGCCGTCCGGTGACCGAAGAAGTCTAGGAGGAGTCAAATTAGCGATACAGGGCTCGAAAGAACCAAGGAGTACCATACTGGCATACCGTCGTTATACCGGTAAATGGAGAATTCGTTCCAACAGGTTTGTTAGTCCAAATATCCACCCATACTATCTTTTAGCGGTACACTACCGATACACCTGTGCGTCATGTTCAGGTTGGATTTGGGAACGGTTCAGATCAAAATGCTATATTTCGACGGTCCAGATTGCTCATGACCTTAGGGATTGGGGGAGATCAAATAAATAAATCTCCCATGCCCTAGGTTTGGCGGCTTGAAGTTTAATGAGGTTTTGCTAAGAGAGAGTTCTTGGAAGCCATTAAGGAAATATAAAGAGAAAAATGAGAGTTTGTTGGAGATATTGTACAGGAGGGTTTCACATCACGGTTGTGTGTAATCGTTGTAAGGTTATGATGTTGCATTAGCAAGAGAATCCAAATGACAATTGAGTTCCTTAAGGTAGCGAGCACTGCATCCATGGACGAGCCTTGGGTAGTGGATGTCCATATGTCTGGGGAGAAGAGCAAGGCTTGGTGATGAATATGTTGATTCAAGGCATACAATCAATCGGCACAAAGATAATGCATCACCTTGAACAATGATTTGTTTATTTTCCTTGAAGTTTGTCGTTAAGTTTCTCTAGTAGACTAGTAAATTAAATCAAATATTTTCTCATTTCAATTAATGGCTTTAAAACATAAGTTTAAGTAATTATTCGAAGCAGAAACATGCTCATTAACATCATTAAGATAATTTTTCACATATCATGTAAGCATTTCAAGGAACTACATTCACGGATATGTTCTTACTTGAGCAATCGGATGCACATACACCAGCTGACCTGTTCGCCCAATCATAACCTGACAGGAGAGGCCATTAACAGAGTATCCACTATGTAAACTGACAAATGAAGTTGTAACTTGTAAGCTGCCAATGAAGAAGTAGGCTAGAACGTACCTGTGGAGTAGTAGGATGCAGATAGGCAGGTCCTGCTTGAAGAGACTGATAAGGCCCACTGAATCTAACCGGTTGTTGCTGGGCACCTGCGTGTCCCACAACCTTCCAACAAAGAGAGAATATAATTAACAATCTCCAGAAACTATGGTGCCTATTTGTTGCCTTTTCAACTATGCACAACCACAAAATAGATCAAAATGTAAGTGCAAGATCGAACAAAAGGTCATGAAGTGTAGACAAAGAACAAGCTCAATAGTAGAATAGTAAATCAAAGAATGCAGGAATTTAAAGCTATGGTATACTCTTTAAAACTTAAAAGTACAAGATATGAAATAAATACTGCCAAAACCATTGGTTTCCGGAAGAGTACATGCAAAAGATCTTATACAATCTTCTGGTTCAAAAGAAATGTGGAAGTAGAGTGCAGATGATTTAGAACATAAACTAAGATGAAATTCATCATAACTCAAGAAGAAAAAAACGAGCAAAAGGAGAAGATAAACAGGGACAATAGGGCAAGCAGTGTACAACACAATATTAATAATTTAATTGTAAGTGAGAGCACATATAGCAGTGGTTGGGATCGTAGTGATGTTGCCAGAGATCATGGTCCAGTCATCTGACTGAGACCAAGATCAATGAAAGTGTCGGATGCTTGCGAAAGGGGTCGATCCCCACAAGAAATGTCTCATCGCCTGATAGAGATAAGCGTGATCTTTGATCTCTCACACTTATTCCAAAGAAAATATACATGAATTTTAGGAAATAAAATTACATTTCAAGGCTAAAAGAAACAGGTCAGTAACTGAGAGACCTAAGAGATACTCACATGACGAGAATATTGAGAAGCTACTCCAGTGTGTCCATTAACCAAGCCATTGTACTGGACCAATTTTGTTGGCAAAGATGCATGACTAGGGAAAGAGCTAACTTCAACTCCTGGATCTGCAGTAGCGATAGGAAGTACAGAAGGGAAGCCTGGGCTTGTAATGGTTGGAATGACAGCATGCGCTGATCTAGAATTTGCTGGTGATGGTGAGAAAACTTTTGCTCCTGGGTTGAGCTTAAATTCCTGAAAATGATTAATAAATGTATTATATGGTGCAGGAAAGAAGGTAGTAAACTATAATACTTGCAAAACTAGTAGATGCAATAAAGTAAGCTTCATCAGTGTTCTAAATGGCGGCCGCCTCGACCGTCTAGGCGGTCTTTCTCCGCACCACTTTTCGGTAGGTGGTGGAGTAGGCGGCCAACGGAGCTTTGGTGGCGTAGGCGGCGTAAATGGGCGCTTAGGCGGAATAATACCTAACAAGATGTTTTGGTCAAACGGTTTTGCAAGCATTATGGGCCTATGGTTCACTTTTACAAGACTAAAACTTAATAAATCTTTGTTCTACAACAAAGTAAAACATCCTTAAAATACGTATATAATGCAAAAACTGTGGTAAAATAGTAAAAAATGTCCAAAATGTATCAACCGCCTAGACGGCCTAGGCGGTAGGCGGACTCTTTCCGCCGCGCACCCGCCTACTGCCATTTAGAACCTTGAGCTTCAAAAACATAATGAATGATATTTAAAATTTTAAATGAAACTATATATATATATATATATATATATATATATATATATATATATATATATATATATACACGGGTTTGCCATTCCTTCCCCACTCATCGGCTTAATGTGTCATAGAGATTGAATGCAATTCCTTTAGCAAATAGTACCATCCTACCTCTTCGTATGGACTCTTTTCTAGTCTAGGAAAACTTGGAGGATGCTCCTCGGTTGTATGAGCTTAAAATGTACATCATAAAGGAAGGTCTACCTACCTGCCAACTGGCCGCCTATTTTTTATATCATGATCCTCTCATGCTTAGCTACCTTGGCTGAAGATTTGGCACCAACAACAAGGGAATATTTCAAGTCAACATGCGGTCACAAAAACTTTATCAAATCCTTTATGGAGCTTGTTGATGCTCCATAGCTGATCCCATTATGACGGGAGAAGGCTTGGATGACACGTGCACACCACATACACACGCATGTGCGCGCACGAAGGTTAGAGGAGCAAATTGGCCATTTAGTAATTTTTTTTTAAATTGCGTCTAGAAAGTGTCAGTTCAAGTCGCAGTATTCGGAGATTAATTAAATGGCTAAAAGAGCTAGATCTAGCTCATAAAAGCATCCTTAGTACATAAGCTTCAAAATAATATTTTTAAACTAGTCATCCAACTGCCGTTATGTTAGTACCATATGCTCTTTCCATTTACAAAAGACTACCAAGACCAGAGCAGTCTAAGTAACATCAATTCAAACATGCAACATTACCAAGAATTATGTTAATCTCCTTTTGCAACATTACCAAGAATTTTCAAAAAAATAGTTCACCTTGGCACTAGTAACACATGATGAGCTCTTTTTAGAAATCGGCATATTAGATGATTCTGGCAGACTTGGGGATGAAGAGGTTCTAATATTTGAGACTAAAGTGGAAGAACTGGAAATAATAGAAGTTTGAGCATCTGATGAAGGAAAACTGGTAGAAGTGGAACACACGTCCAGGTGGTCTTCTCGCTTGACAGACCTCGCAGCAGGTGATGTTATAGCACTATGACTATCATCTGCAGAGTTCACTTGCACAGGACAAACATCTGCACAACAGAAAAATAAGATTATAAACTTCAGATCGAACAAAAAAGTTAAATATGCAACATACCATTAGAATTTAGACAATGACTTCAGACGGAATTTGAAGGGACACAAAAAGAGAAGGTGCTAAATTATCTTTCTACAAAAGTGTTCAAGAAGAATGGGTCTAATGTGACATACCATTAGAATTTGGACAATGACTTTCCTGAACAATCTGCAAAAAAGAAATACATGAAATTAATTAATGTAGTACGGATAGATAATCTTAACTGTATAGTCTACTCCATTTGTTATCACTGTAGTCTGTAAGTGTGTACCGAAAAAGATACTTCTTCAATTAAAATGGATCATGCAATGCTCACATCTTACCAACAGGTAATATAGCCTAGTTAGCTATGAACACAATTACTTAATCACCATGCTAGGGTTAACACTTACTTTCACTTTGTTAGCTTCAGGAGCTTCATCAATATGTTTGCAAGAATTTTCTTCTCCCTCTGGCATGTGTTTTCCAACCTGTCTGTCAGCAGAGGAAAGAGATATAAAATGATGAAAAGCTGCATCATTGTTTCATTTACCTAAAAAATGATATCAGAAAGCTAACAGGGAAGTCATAACATGTATCTGATTAACCTTACCTGATTTGACCTAAAACAATTTGTTAAACAGTTAGTTTTGGGATATACGGAAATAAAAATGAAAACAATTTGAAATTTAAAGTGTACGAGATATACTGTCAAGGGAGAGTGCTGAAAAACAGTGATTCTACAAAATGCAGGCTGTTAGATTTTGTTAAGTCTATGTTAGTTTTATCGAGTCTATGTAGTCTACTTTGCGGCACGAGGAAGATTCCACAAAAGGTTGGTATGAAAGAAAAAGCTGACTTTGTGCTTGCGAACAGCAATAGGAATTTCCCTCTCCCAAATGCAGCCATAAAGTTGCCCTTCAAGGACAACTTAGTAACCTGCCAACCCCTTCCACCTCACCATCTACTGCTTCCTCTTCCTCCCACTATAGAGTGGATAACTCCCCAAGAACATTCTTCTCTTGGCATTTGACTCATACCTGAAGCCCCTTGCTTCATGTCCTTTCTCTTCCCATCTCTAAGTCTAAGGATCACCAGAATGAGGTAAAGATGGGTAATATAGACCTCCTTCCCTTATTTGGATGATGAATAGAATATTGCAATTCACATTCATTGGAGAGAAGCAAGAGCTAGCTGCTTACCTTGCACTTCAATGAGTTATACCAAGTAGGTATTAATTTAATTACGCAAGGATGATTAAGCTCAAATCACAAGGTGTAGCCACTTAGCTGAGGATGAAGCAAGCTCCTGTACACGAAATGTTTTCGTGCATAGAAAAAAATAGTATTAGCATAGCCTTATTTTCAAAGTGTCACTCATATACAAATCATTTTTATGTCATTTTTTAGTTACAAATTATACATTTTTGTAACTCATATACAAAGTATTGGTTGCTCCATCCCCTAGAATGATATTCTGGCTGAAGGCAATGGTTCTAGCCCTGGATACAGTGAACTTCCAAACCACCTAAATAGTAACTATGTATCTTGAGAAACGTAGGGTCCCCATGGACTTAAAACGATATCCAAGAAGTAAAGAAAGGACTATTGACTACATACCCCAAGGGTGAATTGTGGCCAAACTCCAATGGCTTTAGATCTCTTTCTGAATCCAAAATACAAGCACGAGACTCAATTTTTCCGGTGGCAGCCTTAGTACCATCACCATCAAGATTTCCTACAAATCTTTCTACTGGAAGTAAAATATCCTGGAAATGGATACAATAAGATCATTATTAATAGAAAATAATTCGAGAAAACTGTATAACCATAAGTCCCGCAAACTACCTTTACAGTAATCTGAACAAGGTCATCTGAGAATACAACAAGAGTGTCTATAAGACATCCTCTTGTAAAAAAACTTTCATGCCTTCCTTTCCCTATTTTCCTCGCTTTCTTTAGGATGACACCTACACAAGACCGAGAAACAATGAAAACTGTCAGACCATTAATCTGCATTGAAACAGATAATTTTTCTCCACAGAAAAATATAGTAAAAGATTTTGAACACTCATAAAAACACAGAGGACACAATAAGATTGCACGCGATGGAGAAAGATTTGGGGTCGATCTCTTATTATTGGTCTTGCCACAGAACACTGTATCTATTAAATTGGCCTAGGTATAACAAAATGTAAAACAAACAAGCATGAATCCAACACAGCCAAAACCATAGTTGATAGAGATCATTAAAAGCCATGCCTAACCTAGGATCCCAAACTAAATAGAAAGGAAGCAGGTCTAGTCCCATCATGTGTGTCAGTGAAAGAACCACATGATCCCTTTCTGCTTTGAAGTAATTTATTATGACTGCACAAGAAATCACTAAGTACTAATTACTGACAGGAACCAAAACCTTTAGTTAGGATTTCAAAGTAATAATCAAAATCAACATCATAAGATAAGATAAGATAAGATAAAAAGACTAGAATAATACAAATGCACAAAATTATTAGTACTACAGGAAACATGAAAAACTATCAAACTATGAAGAAATAACACTTCAACATACAACAGTTTTATCAAAAAAATTGGTGTCGACTATTTGAAACATTTTCTTCCATTCTACTATGTTAAGACCCTATATTGTATAATGTTAGCAAATAGTACATCCTTCTTTATTACAGCATCAGGAGAAGTTTGTTCTTGCAGCTCCTTTAGCTAATATTAATGTCACTCCTACCCGTTGCATTTATTGGTCTCCACTGCACATGTCCAAACTACCCAGGGGCAGACCCAACATAGTCCGAAGGGAGCATTTGCTCCGCCTGAGTTTTTGGTTTCCTTCTAGATAGTATTTTTGTTCTATTATTTACTTCATTTATTTAGTAACTCAAATGGTTGTCCCCTTGGTGATTTGATGGCATTATAAACAAGAGGTCTTCAGTTCAACATTCACTAATTACATTTTGATTGGGTTGTAACTATCATGAAAACTCATCGCATGATTAACTGAAGTTGGAGTTGGTACTAGTTTTCCAACAATGACAAACACTGTTGAGATTTCTAACTAATAATGAAAACACGTCATATATATATATAACAAGGAAAATACTTAAAACATGAAATTGTATTGCATAATTTAACTAAGATTGGTCATATTTTCCAATAATGACCTATACCCAGTCGAGATCTCTACATAATAATCAATTCTCACCATAGTATGACAAGGAAAGCACTTAAGACAGAATTTTATCACATGATTAACAAAAATTACTACAAAATGTCCAACAATGACCAATACCCACTTGAGATCTCTCCATAATAATCAAAACCCAGCAGAGATATGGCAAAAAAGCTACATAAAGCATGAACTTTATCGCACGACTAACTAAAATTAGTACTAATTTTCCATAATGACCGATACCCAGTTGAGAAACGAGATCAACACGTAAAACCAAAAATCATCTCAGAAATTATCAGATTATGAGTAGAAACATGGAAATAATAATAACAAACTATTATTATCATTTTAGAGTTAGGCTGCTTGGATCGTGTCATTTCATCCATAATGAAAAAATAGTACTAATTTCCAACAAAGACCAATACCCAGATGAGATCTCTTCATAATAATCGAAACCCATCATGGATGTGATAAGAAAGCTACATAAAGCATGAACTTTATCGCACGATTAACTAAAATTAGTACAAATATGCAATAACTATCAATACCCAGATGAGATAACCGCGTAAAAACCAAATCCCATCTCAGAAATTATCAGATTACTACACGAAACATGTAAAAGGAAATCCTTTTTTGACAATTAGGCTAATTCGATCGCGTCTTTTCATCCATAAAAAAAAAAAAAAAATCATCGCATGATTAAGTAAAGTTGGCACTTTTGTTTCCCAACAAAGACCGGTGCCCAGTCGAGATCTACGCACGAAAGCCAGATTTAGGGTTCGGTTACCATAGCCATTGTGGAGGGACGCGGTGTGGAAGACCCCGGAGTAGAGGGAGCCGTCCTTGACCTGGACCTCCACCGGGAGACCCACCATGCACATGGTCGTGAAGAGGAGGAGAGAGGAAGAAGAAGAGGAGGAGGAGGAGTTGGAGGGATCATTCTTCTTCTTCTTCCCTCTATTCTCGAGACCACCCATGAATTGAGTCGAAAATGAATTGATCGAAGGAGAAGCAGCTCTACAAACTACAGTACTCTCTCTCTCTCTCTCTCTCTCTAGGATACTTTTTGCACTTTAGGACTGTTTGGTTCGCGGAATTAAAATGAAGTAAAAATTTTGAAAGTAGAGAATTTGTATATTCATTGCGTATGTGTGTTATGTATATGCATGTTTTATGAATTTCTTCGTTTGGATAGTTGTAGAAATAGAGTTGGAAAGTATAATTTTTTATAGTTTCGACATTTGGTTTGTAAAAAAGTGATAGTTGAAAAGTGATATAGTTTTTAACTTTTGAATATGGTGAGATTAACGCCAATTGTAATTATTTATTGTTATTATTATTTTGTATGGATTAAAAAAATTAAGTTATAAGTATTATTATTATTATTATAAATTAAGTATTATTATTATTATTATTATTATTATTATTATTTTTTAATTACTTTTTAAAATATAACTAAATAATAATTAATATATTTTTTTCAATTTTTTTTAGAAATTCGTAAAAGACTTTTATATTAACTTAAGTATTAATTATAGTTAAACAAGTTAATTAAGTAATTGTCTTAACAAAAAAATAAAAACCACTCTCTCTCTCTCTCTCTTCCCATATCACTCGATCTTACACAAAAAATAAACCCACTTTTGTGTGATTTTTTTTTTCCAATGCTCCTGCCCCATTCTCCAACAAAGCAGCGCCTCCATTCTCCATTTTTCAAAACTCTCTGGCGGCCTCCTGGAGCTCGACCCGTCGTGCCACCTCTCCTCTCTCGCACACATCTCTCTCTCTCTCTCTCTCTCTCTCTCTCTCTCTCTCTCCCACACGAAGAAACTACCGAAGACCCACTTGTCGATCTCCGTCGGACGCCTTTACGACCTCTTAGAGCTCGTCCCCCCCCCCTTTGCAGCCTCTAGGTCGACGCCACCGTCGCAATATTCTCGCCATTGCCACCGTCGCAACGTCTTGCCACCACCACCGTTCTTTGAGAGTTCCAGAGAGCACATCCTCTCTTTTTCCCATAAGTGAAATGGAAGCAAAATGGAGGAGACATGAACTCTACAGTGTCAAATCATGGAGTTCCTGTCTCCTCTCCATTGATGAACCAAACACTGAAAGTTAGCTTGAAATAAAGCACTTCTGGAAAAAAAGTTGACTTCCGTGGAGAAGTTCAACGAACCAAACATGTATTTTTTTACAAAAGAAAAGTTATTTTTAGTGAGGGTTTGCTTGGATTGAGGAAAAATATTATTTTAAAAGGGACATCAAAAGTTGTTCAGAAAATTCAATTACTTGGTACTAGCTCAGATTGAAGCAACTTTTACTCAGGATAACCCAAAATTTACTATAGGCTGCCCACCCCCCTCTCCTACCCCAAACCCTAACCCTAACCCCAACCCCAACCCCAACAGCCGCCACGGATGGATGCGTCAACCGGTCGTCGCCACCACCGAAGATCCCCAGACTCCTCCGCCATTGTCGCCTCTGGTGACCCCCCTCGCCGCCACCGGAGCAGGATGATGAAGCGGGCGAGGAAGACGAAGAAGAAGCAGATCTCCACCCTCAACTCCATCGACGAGTCTATCGTCGCCATATCTGACGACCCCTACTCCGCTCCTTCATCGGCAACCCTGCCTTCCAAATCCACCAAGGTCGGTCATCAATCATCAACCCCCCTCTCTCTCTCTTTCTCTCTCTCTCTCCCTCTCTCTCTCTCTCTCTCCTCTTCTGACCGACATTGATTCTTTCCAAGGAGTAGCATCGAGAAGGCGTGGTTCGACTCCAACATCGTCATTGAGGTCGACGAAGAGGAAGAAGACTTCTACATCGTACAAGACAAGTCATCGCCGCTGCTGCTCTTGCCGCCACCGATGCTTTGCTGCTCGCGGGTACGCCGCTGCCCAGTCGTCATCGTCGAGGACTGTCCAAAGTTTTGACAGTCCTATTTGAGGTTAGAACTGTCATGCCCCAATCTTCTGCAGGATTGGCCGTTCCCGCTGAGCACGAATCACCACGCCAACGCTCATGCGGGACAATCATTCTCATCGGGACGTGATATCGCACAAGCACAAGTTACGCACGTGCAAGGCCATGGTCCGAGCAGGAAGGAAAATAACTAAGCCACAAAGTCGCACAGATAGTCCGAGTGCAGCTGAATAAGAAACTGAACGGCGATTGATAATAAATTCACAGATTCGTCATAGAGAAAGCATTGAATAACACAAGTATGGAAGTAAAATTATACTTTATTGATATTGAATAAGTATTAAAAGCGGCGCTAGGCCGAGATTACAAGTCACTCAAGCTCTCTCTATCTCGAAATAATAAAAGGTGTGCCAAGTGGCTTACAACATGGAATGATATAGACGATGTTCCAACATTATGTCTTGTATATATGCTTCAGCTCCGGACGCAACGCTCCAAGGCTCTGTCACTCCCCGGTTCCGCAGAACCGATTCATCCTCGCATTCGGTTCCGCAGAACCGATCGTCCTCGCTGGGCATGATGCCATACAAGTCTGGGGTTGCACTTGTACAAGGGAAGAACGTGCACATTGTGTCAAATATCTTTTGTAAACAGTTCCACAACACAGTAGCAGATTATAAAACACACATTTCTATAGGAAAATAATAATTCTTTTATTGATTCATTGCAACAAAGTACAATTTTCTCAACACCGAAATAAAAATACATGAACGGCTTACATAGCTTTGCATAAAAGAAAGACTGATAGGCTGGCATAAAATAATGTTCTTATTCCATACATTATGCCCCTTTATTACTTCTTGGAAAATTGAAAGAGCTACTAGAAATCTTTGAAATACTTTGGAAATAGGAAGAAGCTTGAAAAGACTACAACAAAAGCTTTAATTCCCTTGAGCGCCCCTGGTATCTTGGTCACCTGGTTTGTCCACATGTCACGCCCCTGTCCCAAAATGCCGAGGGACTGGATGCGCGGCAATGGCCAGCAGCACGCACTGATGGACAACCCAATTTAATGGATCCATCAGGGCATGCTTAAGCTGTAGTCTAACAGTAAAATGTTACAAGTCTCAGGTATTTCTAATCTCATCCACAACAGATAATCAAAGATTAAATGCCAGAATTAATGCAATAGAATAACTAAACAAATCTCAAATAAGATTATCTCGGGAAACAATCCGAGAATCAGTCTGTTACATTAAGGAAATAGACAGAAAATAAAATACTGGAAATGGAAATACTGAGTAGATGAAGCCGGTACTCAGGAGAAGTCTTCTGCCACTATCTCGTCCTCTGTTCCTGGTTCTGCTCCAAGGAGTGCTCCTGTACCGTACACCTCGGGGTAGATCTCTGCGGCTATACCTGGGGACATAGTCCATTCCAGGTCCTCAGGGGACATAACAAGGTACAAATAATACAAGCCAAAATAATGCAGTGCAGCAATAATGAAACAGCAGGGTAAATAAATAAACCAGCTAAGTGATATGCAAGTTGAGAGTTTTAGTCATACTCAGGCTGAGGCTACTACAGGATCAGTGTCGGAGAAACCCATAGCAGTATTTTCTCGAAGGGCCAGAACTGGTGCCATAGCTCTGTGTCAGAGACTAAGACAAATCCAGATGTCAATATATATAATATAATCAGCCTTTGTTATGGTAATACTCTCCCCACCCAATGAAATCTCACGTCTCATGTCCATGACACGCAAGATCAAAGCTAATGCAACAAGTCAGGATATAAACTAAACATGTAAACTGTAAATGTCCTGAATATGTATCCTATACGGAATCACCCTGTATATCTCAGGGAAATTCTATCACATGAATAGTATCAGGTGTCCTGGGTTGAGCAGTTAAACAAGTTTACATATGAATCTACAAGAAATCAAGTAAAATACTATAACAGGATTTACTGCGAGTTGACAAACTCTATGTTCCTACTGATGCAAAATTAAACCCAGAAAATATATAGCAAGATGCAGGGTTTGGCAAGGTACACTTGTCCACTAATGTATAACTAAGTCCAGGAAATAGGTAGCAGAGCTGCAAGTTTTGGCGAGGTACACTTGCCTGTGGTTCTGGTTCCAATTGCGGCTCTGACTTCAGCTGAAATTGCAGGCGGTACTCCGGTTGCTAAAATAAATATCACCATTAGATCCAAAAAATATCAATCAGCTAGAAACGCCTGTCCTTGAGTCCAATTTGGAGACAAGGGCAGAAACGACAGTTTCGGGTCAAAACAGAGTCCACATGTGGGCCCACTTTGTACCGAAAAATGTGTCAGAGTCAAAGGTCTCCAAATTCTACAAACTCAGTGTCAACAGGTCAGAAACGTTGATACGAACCCAACGGAACTTCCAGAATTGGATTCCGATGAGCCGATCTCAAAATCGTCCGTCGAGCGGGGCCTGTGGGGCCCACGACACGCAATTTCGTCAATGTTCTCAGAATCGAACCAAACTTGGGTCACAGGACCAGCGTATCGCTACGAGTTCGATGGTGCAAGTTTCGTTTCGATCTGACGTGTGTACACAAAGTTAGGTCAAAATACAGAAAAGTCGGATACGGGGCGATATCCGCGGATACGCGTTGATTTCGGTGTGCACGCACACCCGAATCGACTTCTGCGAAATCCCACACGTCTATATCGACGACGCGCACGTATCTGTGAAGATCGCACGCGACCGAGTCGTCCCATTTGGCGGAGCGTACCCAGTTTCGGGATGAATCGGGGCATTATTTTTCCTGTTTTTGGATCGCGGTGTGCGATCACCACGGGACGCGATACCCCGAGCGGTTTATCCGGACACCGAGAGGGTCATACAGGCTTCGCAACGCAATTTACGGAATCAAAAACAGAGCTACGAGAAAGAAGATACACGCACCTGAACGGGGCTCGAAAACCGGAGTTTAAATCGTGTCCGACACGACACAGGACACGTGTCCTGTGTCCGACACGCGGGGGAAAAAATTAGGGTTAGGGTTAGGGCACGGTGGCCGGCAAAGACGGCGGCGCTGAGGCGGGGAGCGGCTGGCCGGGCTGAGGCGGAGGGGCCGGGGCTCTGCGGGGGCACGCGGCGGCGCAGGGGGGGAAGGCGGCGGAGGCGGCTGCCGCTGCTTCTGGCTGCTGCTGCGGCTGTCGTCGAGCGGGGAGGAGGAAGGAGGAGAAGAGGGAGGGGGCTGGCCGGCGGTGGGCGGAGCTGGGGGTCTGACCGAGCTGCACGGCGGGGTGGCGTCGGCCGGCGACGCGAGGAGGAGCGGTGGTGGCGGAGGAAGGGGCTGGCCGGAGAAGAGAACGGGGGGGGGGGGAGATTTATAGGGGAGAGGGAGGCTGAGGTGGCGGGGGCGAGGCCGTGAAGGGCGGAGGCGAGGGCGACGTGGGGTGAGGTGCGGGCGGAGCGGGCCGGAGGCGGCGGCTCCGCCGGAAGAAGCGGGGAGGGAGAGAGACGTGGGGAGGGAGAGGGTGGCCGGGTCGGGTGCGGGCGGTCCGGGTCTGGCCGACCCGCCTGACCCGCTGGGCCGGGTTTGGGCCCAATGGGCCGGGTCCAGTGGGCTGGGCCAAAAATAAAAATAATAATAATAATAATAATAATAATAATAATAATAATAATCCATAAATAAATAATAAATAAGTAAATAATTAAATAAATAGTTTTAGGTGATTTAAAAATAGGTTCGGGGCCCGATAAATTCCAGAAAAATTGTCCTAAGTCCAGTTTTTCATTTTACACCAAAAAATATTATTTTCATAATATTTTAATATTATTTATTATCAATTAAAAATTATTTAATATTTAAAACCTTGATTTTAATTACAAAAAAATTCCAGAAAATCGTGAAAAATCCAGTTTTGAAAATCTTGAAAAATCAGGGAGTTTACAATCTACCTCCCTTAAGAGGATTGCGTCCTCGCAATCAAAGAATAACCGGTCAACAGAGATGACACGGTTGCAAGTATCGTTCGAAACACATCACAAGATACTTAGGGAAATATCGTTTCCCTAAAATGGAAGTTATGCACTTTCCAGAGAAAATCTAGTTAAAGCAAAAAAACTACAACTTTTATGAAAAGCAGGTTGTTATTAACAAGTTGCAAATTACTAGGTTGGGGCTGAGGTCACGAACCAATAGGCACGAGCTACAACAAGACTAGAAACGGATAACTACAAATTACTTACTCGCATCAGCATCCTGTACAGTCATCGCGTAACCTTGCCCTCGTCCTTGAGGTAGATTCCTCTACTGCTGCTGGACTGGCTGGTAGGGTGCTGCTTGAGGCGCTGGTGGAGCTTGCTGGTTCGCCCTTGGTGCTCTTTCTCTACGCTCAGGGCAGTCTCTCACTGCATGTTGTCTGGATCCGCAACCTAAGCATAGTCCTAACCTGCGTCGACATTCCCTGGCTAGGTGGCCTGCTTTGCCACAGTAGTGACAAGTAAGGAGGGCTACCACTTGTGGTGTAGATGCTTTCTGCTGTTGGTGCGGTCTTTTTGCAGATTCTTCTTGTGGTGCTCTGGATGTTGCTGATGGGAAAGACCTCTTCAGACTGGTTTCTCTCTTGGTGACGCGCTCCATGCGTCGAGCCGCAGCAAGGACGTCCGAGTATGATGTTGGTGCGACGGATCCAATCAGTTTCTGTAGCTCAAAGTTTAATCCGTCAAAGAACTTTTCGGCCTTCTCTTCTTCTGTCGGGATCAATGTTGGGGCGAAGCGACTTAGACGGATGAACTCAGCGTTGTACTCTTCCACCGTCATAGTATCCTGAGTGTCACGCCCCAGTCCCAAAAATGTCGTGGGACTAGACACGTGGCAATGGCCAGCAGTGCACATCAATGGACATCCCAATTTAATGGATCCATCGAGCACACTTAAGCTGTAATATAGGTCTACAATATCATATCAAAAACTAATCTCATCCACACACAGAATAATAAGAACAACAGCAAATAAAAGAAAGTACATCAAGTCCAGTCTCAGCAGAGTATGTCGAGGAACAACCCGACAAGAGTCTAAAACACTGGTTCATCCGACCAGAACAAAAGAGTCCAAAATAAAGTATCTGAAGAGTACAAATAACATAATCTCAAGTAAAATCTTCTGCCGTCACCTCTGCTTCTAGGATAGGTTCTCCTTCAGCAACAGCTCCTGGTATAGCTTCAGCTCCTGTCCCGTAAACCTCGGGATAATGTTCTTCTGCTAAACCTGGGGACATCATCCATAATCCAGGTCCTCAGGGGACATAGCAAGGTACAAATAATACAAGCCAGAAATAAATGCAGTGAAATAGTAAATGAAATAAGCAGGGTAACTACATAACCATCTAAGTGAAAATGCAACTGAGAGCAACACTAGTACTCAGGCTGAGACTGCTACAAGCTCTGTGTCGGGGAGCCGGGTAGCAGCAATATCTAGTAGTGGTCTAGCTCTGCTCGAGAGTCTACAACCTCACAATAGTAGTATATATGTATAGAACAGCCTGTAGCCTGTGTGTCTCTCCCCTCCCAATGTAACCACACGTCTCATGTCCATGTCACGTGAGATCAGATCTAATGCATCAGTCATAAACTAAGAATATATAACTATGTCCATCCTGTATCCTATACAGTATCACCTTGAATATGTCAGGAAGATTCTGTCAATGTATGGTGTCAAGTGTCCTAGGTTGTAGTGTACTTGATAATCAAGCACGAGAATATAAAGGGTCTCGAATGTCCATCACTAAATGACGTACACAACTCCGCGTACGGGGTTGGCACCCGACTGTGATCGGACACAAAGTACGTCATACGGTCCTAGGTTATAGCATGTACAAAATTCCAGAAAATAAAGCGAAAGAACTAAATAAACTAATAAACTGCAATTTATGGCAAGGTACACTTGCCTGGGATTGGAATATCAGTGGCGGTCCTTGTAACAGTGGGTTCAGCAATAACTCCTCCAAAAGCTGAAATGAATATTACCAACAGTCTCAGAACATAGAAATTAGTTAGAAATGCCTGTCCTTAAGTCCAGTTTGGACACAAGGGCAAAAACGACATTTCTAGGCCAAAGCGGGTCCATGTGTGGGCCGCTTTGCACCGAAAATCGGGTCAGGGTCAAAGGTTTCCAAATCAGTCCAACTTAGTGCCAACAAGTCAGGAACGTTGATACGAACCCAACGAAACTTCCAGAATTGGATTCCGATGAGCCGTTCTCAAAATCGCCCGTCAGGTGGAGCCTGTGGGGCCCACGACACGCGATTTTCCAACATTCTTAGAATCAAACAAAACTTGACCCACAGGACCAGCGTATTGCTACGAGTCCGATGGCGCAGGTTTCGTCTCAATCCGACGTGTATACACTAAGTTACAGTGAGATTTAGAAAACACGGATACGGGGTGATGTCCGCGGATACGCACTGATTCTGGTGTGCACGCACATCCGAATCAGCTTCTGCGAAAGCCCGCACGTCCGTATCAACGATGCTGACGTGTCGGCGAAGACCGCACGTGACCAAGTCGTCCCGTTTGGCGGGGCGTACTCGATTCCGGGGTAAAACAGGGCTAAGTTTTTCCTGTTTTTGGATCGCGGTGTGCGATCACCACAGGACGCGATGCCCCGAGCAGTTTGTCTGGGCACCGAGAGGGTCTAACAGGCTTCGCAAAGAAACTTACGGAATGGAAATCGGAGCTACGAGTAGGAAGTTATGAATACCTGAAAGAAGGCTGAAAATCTGAGTCCTACGTGTCCAAATTGTGTCCTGTACTCTAGGGTTTACTGTGTCCTCTGATCACCACAGTGTCCGGCCGTGTCCGGCTCGTACTCGCGTCCTGGGTCGCGTCCACGTCTGCCGGAGTCGGCCTAGGGTTCAGGAGGAAGCAGCGCCTGTCCTGGTGTGATTGGCGGCGTCTGGACGACCGGATCTTGGCCGGACGGAGGAGAATTTGGGGGGCTCGGGTTCGACAGCAGGTTTGGGGCCGAAGGTGGCCGAACTCGGGTGCTGGAGGCTGGGCAAACTGGTCCTGGTGGTCGGGGCGGTTCCTCAGGGTGGTCAGAGGCGGATTGGAGGTCGCCGGAAGTCGTGGTTTCAAGGGGATTTCCGGCGGAGGTAGCTGGGTTTAAATAGGGTCGTCGGGGAGGCAAACCGCCGGAGGTTGGCCGAAAGGTGAAGGGGACGGGTCGCCGGGTGAAGGGGAGCTGAACCGAGGGGTCAGCCGGCGGCTACGGCGGCGGAAACGGTCGCCGGCTGCCGAAGGGTCGGGTCTGTAGGGATTCGGGCGTTAGGGTTTCTAAGCGGGTCGGGCGGGTCCGAGCGGGTCGGGTCTGACCCGGATCCGACCCGCTAAGAGGGTTGGACCGGTTTAGTCAGACCGGGCGGTTCAGTCCAGGGTTCGGTAAAAATGGTTTGGTTTGATTTGGTTATTTAAATCAGTAAATTTTTACAATAGTTTTTAATGCTTTAAAAATTCATCCGGGGTCCAATAAATTTCCGGAAAAATATCCCATGCTCGGTTTTTAATTTTACACTGGAAAATATAATTTTCATCACAT
The DNA here is from genome assembly GCA_036927795.1 of Iris macrosiphon. NCBI lineage: Eukaryota > Viridiplantae > Streptophyta > Magnoliopsida > Asparagales > Iridaceae > Iris > Iris macrosiphon. Next base: position 168,192,788 of record JAYESA010000015.1, read on the forward strand.
TTTAATATTATCTAATATCATTTAAAAATTCATTTTAAATCAGACAGCTTTAATTTACTGGTTTTAAAAATTACCGAAAATTGCTAATTAATTCCAGAAAATAAATTTTAAAATTCTTAAAAATTCAGGTGATTACAATCTACCCCCCTTAAGAAAATTGCGTCCTCGCAATTTAAAGATTAAACTACTAATAGAACAGAACTACAGGAAATAAAAATTACTTAAAATATACCTGTATCCTCGAATAAGTGGGGATATTTATGGCGCATGATATCTTCTCTCTCCCAAGTAGATTCACCAGGAGAGTGTTGCTTCCAAGCCACACGAACCAGTTTAATGGTCTGCCCTCGCAGTGTCTTCTCACTGGTTCCGAGTATACCCACCGGTTGTTCTTCATATCTCAGGCTTGGACCTACGGCGATCTCTGAATGATCCACTATGTGACTTGGGTCAGTCACATACCTTCTCAACTGTAAAACATGGAATACATCATGCACTCCCTCTAAAGATGGAGGTAATGCAAGACGATACGCCACCTCGCCAATGCGCTCCAGAATATCAAAGGGCCCAATGTACCTTGGACTCAACTTGCCTCTGCTCCCAAAACGAATGGTTCCTCGAGTAGGTGAAATCCTCAGGAATACATGTTCTCCTTCCTTGAACTCCAGTGGACGTCGGTGTGTATCAGCCCAATGCTTCTGTCTGTCCTGAGCCGCACGAAGATGATTCTGGATTTGTTTAACCTTCTCCACAGTTTGCATCACCAACTCTGGTCCCAAGATTTGACGCTCTCCGACGTCACTCCAGCATATTGGCGATCTGCACTTCCTACCGTATAATGCCTCGAAAGGTGCCATCTTGATGCTTGCCTGGTAACTGTTGTTATATGAGAACTCCACTAAATGCAAATGGTCTTCCCAAGACCCTCCAAAGTCTAACATGCAGGATCTCAGCATATCCTCCAAGATCTGGATTGTACGTTCTGATTGACCATCTGTCTGGGGGTGATAGGCAGTGCTGAATTTTAGTCTGGTACCAAGACTCTCTTGCATGCTTCGCCAGAAATGAGAGGTGAACCTCGAATCTCGGTCTGACACGATACTAACCGGCACTCCATGCAATCTTACTATTTGTCTCATATACATGTCGGCTAGTATCTCTGTGGATTGTCCAACTCTAAATGGCAAGAAGTGTGCCGACTTAGTGAGTCGATCCACGATAACCCATACCGCATCTTTTCCGCTGGGGCTCCTTGGGAATCCTGTGACGAAGTCCATGGTGATATGTTCCCACTTCCATTCTGGTATGGGAAGCGGCTGCAACATTCCTGCAGTCCTCTGATGCTCGGCTTTCACTTGTTGGCAGACTAAGCATTTAGCTACAAATCTGGCAATCTCTCTCTTCATTCCATGCCACCAATAGTACTGCCTTAGATCTCGATACATCTTTGTTCCTCCTGGATGAACAGAGTATATGGAACTATGTGCTTCAGTCATTAACTCTTGTCTCAGTTCTCCATTTGGAACATATAGACGATCTCCGCACCTTAATGTACCATCCTCATGTATGCGAAGTCCCGTCTGCAAGCCTGCTTCTGTCTTCTCTTTGAGTCTTCGAAATCTTGCATCAGTGGGCAAAGCTTTCTTAATCCTTTCCACGAGCGATGACTTCACTTCCAGGTTAGCCAGCAAGCCACTCTGCCTTGGTAGAATAACCTCTATCTGAAGCTCCTGTAGATCTTTCAATAGCTCAGGTTGCATTGTCAAGAAATAAGCTGTAGGCTTCCTGCTAAGTGCATCTGCTACTACATTCGCCTTCCCTGGGTGGTACTGTAAATCTATATCAAAGTCCACCATTAACTCAAGCCAGCGTCTTTGTCTCATGTTAAGATCCTTCTGAGTATATACATACTTCAGACTTTTATGATCAGTGAAGATTTCTACCTTCTCACCATACAGATAATGCCTCCAAATTTTCAGTGCAAATATTACAGCAGCTAGCTCCAGATCATGCGTTGGGTAGTTCTTCTCATGGACCTTCAACTGTCTCGATGCATAAGCAATAACTTTGCCGTGTTGCATCAAAACACATCCAAGGCCACTACCTGACGCATCGCTATAAACAACAAAACCGCCTGACCCTGAAGGAAGAGTCAAGACTGGTGCTGTTGTTAGACGCCTCTTCAATTCTTCAAAGGCCCTCTGACATTCTTCTGTCCATGCAAAGTCCTGATCTTTCCGTGTCAACTTCGTCATTGGTTCTGCAATCCTTGAGAAATTTTCTACGAACCTTCTGTAATATCCAGCAAGTCCTAGAAAATCCTCACTTCAGCAACTGATGTTGGTGTAGGCCAAGTCTCAATAGCAGCAACCTTCTCTGGATCAACTGACAGCCCTTCTCCTGAGATAATTTGCCCCAAGAATGGCACCTTATCCATGCAAAACTCACATTTACTGAGCTTAGCATAAAGCTTCTCCTGTCTCAATGTCTCTAGCACGATTCTAAGATGTTCTTCGTGCTCTTCGTGACTTTTAGAATATACCAGAATGTCATCAATAAATACAACCACGAATTTATCCAAGTATTGATGGAAAACTCGGTTCATCAAGCTCATGAACACAGCAGGCGCGTTGGTTAAACCAAACGGCATTACTAAGAACTCATAGTGTCCATACTTGGTTCTAAAGGCTGTCTTCGGGATATCTTCCTTCCTCACCCTAATCTGGTGATAACCGGATCTTAGGTCAATCTTTGAAAATATCCTAGCTCCACTCAACTGATCAAACAAGTCATCAATACGAGGCAAGGGATACCGGTTCTTAATGGTCACAGCGTTTAACGCCCTGTAATCAATGCACAGGCGAACTGTTCCATCCTTCTTAGGTACAAACAGTATTGGTGCTCCCCAAGGTGAAACACTGGGCCGGATGAATCCTTTCTCCAGAAGTTCATCAACTTGCTTCTTCAACTCTACTAACTCCTTAGGTGCTAGTCTATAAACTGTTGAAGTGATAGGTTCTGCTCCTGGAGTTAAGTCTATGGTGAATTCTATTTCCCGATCAGGTGGTAGACCTGGAAGATCATCGGGAAATACATCCACAAACTCTGATATAACTCTTGGGTAACTTGACTCCCCTTCTGCAGTTAATACCCTAAGAGTTGGCTGAACATCTTGTTCTACAGCTCCTCGAAGAAATTCAAACTCTGAGTGTCCAGGTGGTCTGAATATAACTTTTCCAAGCCGACAATCAAGAGTAGCATGATACTGACTTAACCAGTCCATACCAAGTACCACATCATAGTCAGGCATAGAAAAGATCAAAAATTGGGCTCGCATCTCTCTTCCGCAGACTACTACTGAGCATGATCTACAGATATCACTAACAGGTATAATTCCACCTCCCGTAAGAATTCTCTTAATCTTCGGAAGAGGTACAGTAGCTACTCTATGGGTGGCTACGAAGCTAGCAGCTATAAATGAGTGTGATGCCCCAGAATCAAATAAAGCTACAGCAGGTAATGAAGCTACTAAAATGGTACCTGCTATAACTTCTCCAGCAATAGCTTCTTCCTGAACAGCCAATGCAAAAGCCTGACCTCGTCCCTGTGCTGGTCCCCTCTGCTGACGAGCCTGTTGGAATAGTGCTGCTTGAGGTGGCAATGGAGGTCTTGGCTGATATCCTCCTGGAGCTGGTGGTCTGACTCCTCCAACTCCCGTCTGCTGTGCTCCCACTGCTGGATAATCTGGCCGTGGTGCAGGTAGAGCTAGTCGTGGTTCTCCCTCTCGACGTGCTGTGCAGTCCCTGGATAGATGCTGGTTGGAGCCGCAAACCAGGCACAGTCCCAATTTGCGTCTGCACTCCTTTTCAATGTGACCCAACTTGCCGCAAAAATGACAAGTAGGTAGAGTTCTTGGTGCTGCCCTCTGCGGTAGATTCCTCTGGAGTCGCTTTGCAGAATCTCCTTGTGCTGCCTTGGATGGTACTGAGGTAAATGGCCGCTTCAGACTTGACTCCCTCCTGGTGACGCGCTCCATGCGTCGTGCCGCAGCAAGGACGTCGTTGTACGATGTAGGGGCAACAGATCCAATCAACCTCTGAAGCTCGAACCTGAGTCCGTCAAAGAATTTCTCCGCCTTCTCTTCTTCGGTAGGAATTAGAGAAGGGGCGAAACGACTCAGGCGAATGAATTCAGCATTATACTCCTCCACCGTCATGTTGCCCTGGATGAGGCGGTTGAACTTATCTCGGAGTTCTGATCTAGCAACGGCTGGGATGTACATCTCTTGGAAGAGTCTGGAGAACTCCTCCCAAGTGACTCGGTCATGTCCGAGCCTCCTCTCTTCAGCTAGCCACCAGTGGTGTGCGTTGTCCATCAGTTGCATTCGGACAGCAGTCATCCATCTCTCCCGCGGAAGTTCAGCTGCTTCCAACTGATGCTGTGTATTAGTGAGCCATTCATGCACTTCAGTTGGTCCTTCCTTGCCCAAAAAGGTATGGGGCTTGAGTTGACGGAAATCAGTGATAGATCCCATCGCTGGTCGCCTAGCTTGTGTCACGCCCCGATTTCGGCTATTCGATAATTGTCCCCCGGGCGTGATGCCGTGCACGCGTAGGGCGCGCGTGCACAAGGCCTTAGGCATAAGGATATTCTTTAGAACAATACAACAGAGTGGACATATAAGATAACACAAGGTTGAGGCATAGAAAAGTTTCTCTTTTATTCATAATGAACATCTTTTTACATTGCTTGACTCAAAAGTATAAAATGCCCACGGGCTTACAGACTTGGACGCAAAATGAGATAGCCGATCCATACATTATGTCCCTTTACATAGATTCAAAAACACAAAATCCACCTTGGGTGCGAGTAAGCACCATCGCCTTAGCGATATTCAGCAACGGAGAGAGAGAAAGGCTTCTTAGCTTGAGCCTCCAAAAGTCTTGGCTACGAACTGCCAAGGATCCCAAAAGTTCGGAGTGAGCATCAGTTCCTCGCCGCGTCGCCTTGCGCCGGGGAACCTGCTACAACGAGGGTCAGTACTTCGGAAAGTACTGGTGAAGGCTAGCTGCTCAACTTTACCAAGCTCAGGAGATATGATCTAATGAGTATGCTACAATTATTTGCTTAGGTGGGTTTCTATTCTTGCCTAGTTCCGATTTCATTTAACAGGTATGCAAGAACAAAATAATATAACTTCACATGCCACCGTTCGGTGACTTTACCTGTCCCGTCTGAACCACCTGTACAACTTACCATAGCCTTCCCTGTCACGAAGACATAGTTAGTCTGCACAGTTTAAATATACACAACATCTTTTGGTTGGACGGGGGATGGATCGGCTGACATTCCGCCTCAGGTAGCTAGCCTTTGGCGGACGCACGGACCCATCCAAGCGCTAGGACTACACTAGCAAATGTTCTACCCAGGTCGAAGCGGTCCCGGTGCCCCGGCGACCGTTCGTAGAACGTTACCCCTTGTATACAAGTTTGTCCAACACCAACCCACCAAACCCATAGTTAACGCCTAAGAATTTAAAGAAACGGCATGTACGGAACCGCTTTACTGTGCTACCATAATCGACCAACAAGTTATATGCAATAACATTTAGCAGTTTAAAGAAGAATAACTTGTGCTATAAATAAGTGCCGATCAATTATTGTACCCAACGAACGTGCATGCATCAATGAATTTATGCAAGGGGTTCTGAATGACAAGCAATGAATGTTCCAAGCCTACTTTTTATCTTTTCATTCAACTTTATATATATTTGGTATCGTTTGAATGAATGCACGACTGAGTCAATCTTTATTATGAACGGAGCCCTTGGAAAGAAGGTGCTTATCGAAATAGAGCCACTCACAAGTTTGTTGAATAGGAAGAAGAAGGAGAGGTCCCTAAGACTCCGCTAGCGCGTCGTCTACACGATCACCTGCACGCACCAACGGATGATCAATACCTCCTGCTTCGGTCTCCAAGGGTCGATACGAAATGCGAAATCCTAAGAACGAAAGCAATGAAATCCATTGAAACCGTTCAAGAAAACGCAAGTCATAAAACCAACAAGAAAGCATCCAAGCGGCACGAAAACGGACAAGAAACCAACGCAACGGAAAGGCCCCTCTCGACTCTGCCGCCGAGTCCATCCTCGAGGCACAGTCCGTTGTATATGGGACCTGATTCCGAAGAAACCAATCCATAACGAGGAAAGGATCTTAATTCAATCTGTCCCGTTCGGACGGTCGTAAGTATTCCTTGGCCGCGCTCCCCGAATAGGGGGAACGGGGCATTACATCATAACCATCCAAAAGAAAGTTTCGTCCCAAAACTTAGGAATAGAACCTACCCCTAAGGAATAATGAGGGGAACCTTTCCCTCATATCAGCTTCAAGTTCCCAGGTCGACTCCTCGACCGAATGGTTCCGCCACAGGACGCGCACTAGCGAGACGGTTCGGTTCCGCAACTGCTTCTCTTTACGATCCAAAACTTGGACAGGCTCTGCTGCGTACGACAAGTCCGCTTGCAGATTCAACTGACCCAAGTCGATTATGTGGTTCGGGTCGTGTACAAACTTTCTCAGCTGTGAAACGTGAAAAATATTGTGTACTTCTGATAGGGCAGGCGGCAAAGCAACTTGATAGGCGACCGGAGTAACCCGTTTGAGAATTTCAAACGGTCCAACAAATCTTGGACTTAACTTTCCTTTTACTCCGAATCGCATGACTCCGCGCATAGGCGAGACTTTTAAGAACACATGATCCCCTTCAAAGAATTCAAGGGGGCGACGTCGAGCATCGGCATAACTCTTTTGTCGGCTTTGTGCTGTCTTCAACCGTTCACGAATCAATCGAACCTTTTGCACGGTTTGTTCAACCAGTTCCGGCCCTAGGATCTGCCGTTCTCCGACTTCGTCCCAGCAGATTGGTGACCTACACTTCCGCCCATACAAAGCCTCGTACGGAGCCATCTCGATGCTGGACTGATAACTGTTGTTATATGCAAATTCCGCCAGCGGCAGGTAGACGTCCCAACTTGACTTCGAATCGATCACGCAGAGGCGCAACATGTCTTCTAGTATCTGATTCACTCGTTCCGTCTGACCATCTGTTTGTGGATGATAGGCTGAGCTAAACTTCAACTTGGTCCCCATCGCCAGCTGAAGGCTCTCCCAGAAACGCGAGATGAATCGCCCGTCCCGATCTGATACTATAGAAACTGGCACTCCATGCAGCCGGACTATCTCGTCAAGGTAGGTCTGGGCGAGGCGATCGGCGCTCCAAGTACTTTTGATGGCAAGGAAGTGTGCAGACTTGGTTAACCGGTCGACGATAACCCAGATCGCGTCGTTCCCCCGTTGCGTCCTTGGCAGGCCAACAATGAAATCCATGCAGATGTGCTCCCACTTCTATTCCGGGATAGCAAGATTTTGCATCTCTCCGCCCGGCCTCTGATGCTCTGCTTTCACTCTTTGACAGGTTATGCATTGGGACACAAAGAGTGCAACATCTTTCTTCATGCCTTGCCACCAGAAGGTCGTTCGGAGGTTTTTATACATCTTCGTGCTCCCGGGATGGATCATATAGGCTGCGTAATGAGCTTCCGCAAGGATCTCCTTTCTAAGTTCTGAATCATCGGAGACGCATAGCCTTCCTCTCACCCGCAACGCCCCATTTTCATCAACTGCAAAGTCCTTCGCCTTCCCCGCTAGAATCTGCTCGTGCATTTTCTTTAGGAAAGGGTCGTCTTTCTGAGTAGATGTGACCCGCTCTATTAGGTTGGGTACGAATCGCATTTGAGCGACCCGCGCGCCACGATATCGAATTCGGAGTTCGATGCCCATCTCTTCTAAGTCCCTTCGTAACCTGCGATCGACTGACAGAGATCCAACGAAGATCCGACTCAGAGCATCCGCTACAACGTTCCCTTTTCCAGGTGTGTAGTCTATCGTCAAGTCGTAATCTTTTATCAATTCTAGCCAATGGCGCTGACGAAGGTTGAGGTCCGTCTGGGTGAATAGGTACTTCAAGCTCTTGTGATCAGTATAAATTCGGCAAGGCACTCCATAAAGGTAGTGGCGCCACAATTTCAGGGCAAAGACAATTGCCGCTAACTCCAGGTCGTGTGTAGGATAATTTTTCTCGTGCTTCTTCAGTTGCCTGGAGGCATAGGCTATCACTCGATCTCGCTGCATAAGTACACACCCCAAACCTTGCCCGGACGCGTCGCTAAATATTTGGAATCCCGAGATCTCGTCTGGTAATGCAAGTAACGGGGCAGAGGTGAGGCGATGCTTTAACTCTTTAAACGAAGCTTCGCAGTCGGCGGACCACTCAAACGCGACTCCCTTTTGTGTGAGGCGAGTCAGAGGTAATGCAAGTTTGGAAAAATCCTTCACGAACCGTCTGTAGTAGCCCGCTAACCCGAGGAAGCTTCGAATCTCGCTAACGGATGCAGGTCGCTTCCACTCGACAATGGCCTCCACCTTCTTCGGATCGACTGAGATGCCTCCCGCAGAAATGATGTGCCCGAGGAAAGATACACTACTTAGCCAGAATTCACACTTACTCAGCTTAGCATATAGCTGGTTGTCCCGAAGAGTTTGTAGCACGGTCCGCAAGTGCTCTGCATGTTCTTCCTCACTCTTCGAATACACCAAGATATCATCGATGAATACTACTACAAACTTATCGAGGTAGGGCCGGAACACAAGGTTCATCAAACTCATAAAGGCAGCGGGTGCATTGGTTAGTCCGAACGGCATCACCAGGAACTCATAATGGCCATAGCGAGTTCGAAAAGCTGACTTTGGCACATCGTCTTGCTTGATCTTTAGTTGGTGATAGCCCGAACGGAGATCAATTTTTGAGAATACCGTGGCAGCCTGCAACTGATCGAAAAGATCGTCTATTCTTGGAAGAGGATACTGGTTACGAATGGTTGCTTTATTCAATTCTCGATAGTCGATGCAGAGCCGCAACGAGCCATCCTTTTTCTTCATGAATAGTACTGGGGCACCCCACGGAGATACACTAGGCCGAATGTATCCTCGATCTAGCAAATCTTGCAACTGTACTTTAAGCTCTTTCAATTCTGCCGGGGCCATTCGATACGGTATCTTGGAAATTGGTCGAGTTTCTGGGAACGTGTCTATAGTAAACTCTGTCTCTCGATCGGGCGGCATGCCTGGCAACTCGTCGGGGAACACATCAGGAAAATTCGCCACAACGGGGATAGACTCAACGTTTGCGCAATCTTGCCGAGTGTCTCGAACGGACGCTAAGTACCCTTCGCAGCCGGAGTGAATCATCCGTCGAGCAGACATTGCTGAGATCACCATACAGGCATTCGACGCTTTCGACTCAGGACTGCACGTGAAGCAAAACTCGGTCTCGCCGGGCAAACGAAACACGACTTCCTTTTTCGCACAGTCGATTGTAGCTGAACAAGCGCCGAGCCAATCCATCCCCAGAATAAGATCGTAGTCCCTTATGTCTAGAACTATCGCATCTAATGACAATCTCCGTCCCCCGATGCAAATGTTACCTTCACGACAGACTAAGCGAGCCGATAGATCTACTCCCGAAGGAGTGCTAACACTTAGGTTTAGGCCTAGCGGTGTCATAGGGAATGTGTGTTCGGCGGCAAAATCTGCCGAAATGAAGCTATGTGTTGCACCAGAATCAAACAATACTCGAGCAGGTACATTATTAAAAAGTAATATACCTGACACCATCGTGTTCGACGCGAGTGCCTCGTCCCGAGTCAAGGCATAGACTCGGCCCTGAGCGTTTTGCGGTGCCTGGTTTGCTCGTTGAGTTTGCCCCTGACCCTGAGGCTCTTGGTTTTGTTGATGCTGCTGCTCTTGCCCGCTAGTACGACAGTTCACTGCCATGTGGCCCTGACGACCGCACTTAAAGCATGAACCATTGAACACCCGACAGTTCCGTGCGATGTGTCCTGTACGATTGCATCGGTGGCAGACGGCTTCGTTACCCCTTCCCGGGTTTGCTCCCTGTTTACCGCCGTTATTGGGGCGCTTCTGCGCGTTGTTTCCTCCTGTGTTGGCATGACGCTTGTGATTGTTATTTTGCACAGCGCCGGTGCGAACTGGAGGATACTGCGACTCAAGGGACAGTGCATGATTCAGGGACTCCCGCATGGTACGATATTGAGTCACTACGACGTGAGCACGGATAGAAGGTCGTAGTCCGAGCTCGAACTTTCTTGCACGACTTTCGGCATCGGCGAGCTGAGACTTGGCAAATTTTGCAAGTCGGTTGAATTCTGAAGCATATTGACGTACCGTCATGTCCCCCTGCTTCAGTAGGGCAAACTCGTCTTCCTTTTCGCGACGGACGGCGGGTGGAAGGTATTCCTCCACGAAGGCCTTGCGAAACACGGACCAGGAGATAGCCGTTGTGCCACCTTCACTCAGAATAGCTTGCTTGTGCACATCCCACCAATCATGTGCATTTTGTCGGAGCTGAAGCTGAGCACACGCTACCTTCTTGGTCTCGTCTAGGCACAGCGCTTCGAAGTGGTCCTCCAACTCGACCAGCCAGTCCATCGCTAAGGAAGGGTCCTCGGTGCCTTTAAACGTAGCACGGCACATCTTCTTGAATTCTGATATTGAGACGATTGACCCGTTCTCGCCTGAGGGTAAGGTACCCTGAGAATTCTGCGGTCCGGTGGCTTCAGCAACTATAGGCACGGTTGCGGGGGCGGATGCAGAATGATTGTTGGCGACCATATTCGTCACCATTGTTTGCAGGCTATTCATCTGCTTCTGCTGTGTATCTGCCTGAAGTCGCTGCGCCACGAATTGGGCTTCAATCCGTGACTCAAACTGACTCTGCCGTAGTTCAGCTTGTTTCTGCTGCGTCTCCATCAAACGCATCATTCGTTCGAACGGATCGGCAGAGGGTGCGGCAGCTGGACTCCCAGAGCTGTCCGAGGTGCCTGAACTACTCGCTTGCACTTGCGCCACCATCTGCGCTTGTGCACCCGGCTCGGAAGTTGTTCCTTGAAAGGAAAGTAACTTGTATTAGTCTCAAGGTATATTATGGACTCACTGTATGGAACGTATCTCATTTTGGCCAAGCGATTTCAAGGGTCTACTCGAAAGGAACAAGGTCCTCTTTAGAAACTTTCTTGTGAGATCAAAGGATCTGAAGCATGCTCTGATACCAATATGTCACGCCCCGATTTCGGCTATTCGATAATCGTCCCCCGGGCGTGATGCCGTGCACGCATAGGGCGCGCGTGCACAAGGCCTTAGGCATAAGGATATTCTTTAGAACAATACAACAGAGTGGACATATAAGATAACACAAGGTTGAGGCATAGAAAAGTTTCTCTTTTATTCATAATGAACATCTTTTTACATTGCTTGACTCAAAAGTATAAAATGCCCACGGGCTTACAGACTTGGACGCAAAATGAGATAGCCGATCCATACATTATGTCCCTTTACATAGATTCAAAAACACAAAATCCACCTTGGGTGCGAGTAAGCACCATCGCCTTAGCGATATTCAGCAACGGAGAGAGAGAAAGGCTTCTTAGCTTGAGCCTCCAAAAGTCTTGGCTACGAACTGCCAAGGATCCCAAAAGTTCGGAGTGAGCTTCAGTTCCTCGCCGCGTCGCCTTGCGCCGGGGAACCTGCTACAACGAGGGTCAGTACTTCGGAAAGTACTGGTGAAGGCTAGCTGCTCAACTTTACCAAGCTCAAGAGATATGATCTAATGAGTATGCTACAATTATTTGCTTAGGTGGGTTTCTATTCTTGCCTAGTTCCGATTTCATTTAACAGGTATGCAAGAACAAAATAATATAACTTCACATGCCACCGTTCGGTGACTTTACCTGTCCCGTCTGAACCACCTGTACAACTTACCATAGCCTTCCCTGTCACGAAGACATAGTTAGTCTGCACAGTTTAAATATACACAACATCTTTTGGTTGGACGGGGGATGGATCGGCTGACATTCCGCCTCAGGTAGCTAGCCTTTGGCGGACGCACGGACCCATCCAAGCGCTAGGACTACACTAGCAAATGTTCTACCCAGGTCGAAGCGGTCCCGGTGCCCCGGCGACCGTTCGTAGAACGTTACCCCTTGTATACAAGTTTGTCCAACACCAACCCACCAAACCCATAGTTAACGCCTAAGAATTTAAAGAAACGGCATGTACGGAACCGCTTTACTGTGCTACCATAATCGACCAACAAGTTATATGCAATAACATTTAGCAGTTTAAAGAAGAATAACTTGTGCTATAAATAAGTGCCGATCAATTATTGTACCCAACGAACGTGCATGCATCAATGAATTTATGCAAGGGGTTCTGAATGACAAGCAATGAATGTTCTAAGCCTACTTTTTATCTTTTCATTCAACTTTATATATATTTGGTATCGTTTGAATGAATGCACGACTGAGTCAATCTTTATTATGAACGGAGCCCTTGGAAAGAAGGTGCTTATCGAAATAGAGCCACTCACAAGTTTGTTGAATAGGAAGAAGAAGGAGAGGTCCCTAAGACTCCGCTAGCGCGTCGTCTACACGATCACCTGCACGCACCAACGGATGATCAATACCTCCTGCTTCGGTCTCCAAGGGTCGATACGAAATGCGAAATCCTAAGAACGAAAGCAATGAAATCCATTGAAACCGTTCAAGAAAACGCAAGTCATAAAACCAACAAGAAAGCATCCAAGCGGCACGAAAACGGACAAGAAACCAACGCAACGGAAAGGCCCCTCTCGACTCTGCCGCCGAGTCCATCCTCGAGGCACAGTCCGTTGTATATGGGACCTGATTCCGAAGAAACCAATCCATAACGAGGAAAGGATCTTAATTCAATCTGTCCCGTTCGGACGGTCGTAAGTATTCCTTGGCCGCGCTCCCCGAATAGGGGGAACGGGGCATTACAGCTTGTGGGTTTGCCTGTTCCAATGCATTCACTAGGCTGGTTCTCAGGTTCTCTGCCTCCTGACGCTGCGCCTCCTGTTAAACTTGTTGTTGAGCTTGCATCATGGCATAAAACATCTGGAACATCTGCTGCCCGTCCATTTGTTTGCCCTGGGGGAAAGGCAGGCATAGGTGGAGTGAACTGAGGCGGTGGTGGGATATCATCACGCCTGAACCTTGAGTTATGCTGCTCAGCTTGTCCACTTTGAGAGGATTGTCCCCTGTTCTCTGGTGTAACTCCATCTCCATAGGTAACCACAGCATCTTGTGGTGTAAAAGGAATTTCATCTCCACTCCTTGGATCCATCTTGCTGTATTCAAAAATAAACTTTATGAGAACGTTTAGTAGAGTCAAGCAGGATGCAAATTCAAGTACTTAATTCGAATGCGATATAGAGTTTCAAAAACGTTCAATAAATGGATGAGATCCTATAGCCTATCCTATCTTTTTACAGGTTTGTTTGGCCCCTAAGTTGAGACCAAACGATTTGTCGTAGACCTGCATGGGCCACCACAAAAACCATGTCACGCCCCAGTCCCAAAAATGTCGTGGGACTAGACACGTGGCAATGGCCAGCAGTGCACATCAATGGACATCCCAATTTAATGGATCCATCGAGCACACTTAAGCTGTAATATAGGTCTACAATATCATATCAAAAACTAATCTCATCCACACACAGAATAATAAGAACAACAGCAAATAAAAGAAAGTACATCAAGTCCAGTCTCAGCAGAGTATGTCGAGGAACAACCCGACAAGAGTCTAAAACACTGGTTCATCCGACCAGAACAAAAGAGTCCAAAATAAAGTATCTGAAGAGTACAAATAACATAATCTCAAGTAAAATCTTCTGCCATCACCTCTGCTTCTAGGATAGGTTCTCCTTCAGCAACAGCTCCTGGTATAGCTTCAGCTCCTGTCCCGTAAACCTCGGGATAATGTTCTTCTGCTAAACCTGGGGACATCATCCATAATCCAGGTCCTCAGGGGACATAGCAAGGTACAAATAATACAAGCCAGAAATAAATGCAGTGAAATAGTAAATGAAATAAGCAGGGTAACTACATAACCATCTAAGTGAAAATGCAACTGAGAGCAACACTAGTACTCAGGCTGAGACTGCTACAAGCTCTGTGTCGGGGAGCCGGTAGCAGCAATATCTAGTAGTGGTCTAGCTCTGCTCGAGAGTCTACAACCTCACAATAGTAGTATATATGTATAGAACAGCCTGTAGCCTGTGTGTCTCTCCCCTCCCAATGTAACCACACGTCTCATGTCCATGTCACGTGAGATCAGATCTAATGCATCAGTCATAAACTAAGAATATATAACTATGTCCATCCTGTATCCTATACAGTATCACCTTGAATATGTCAGGAAGATTCTGTCAATATATGGTGTCAAGTATCCTAGGTTGTAGTGTACTTGATAATCAAGCACGAGAATATAAAGGGTCTCGAATGTCCATCACTAAATGACGTACACAACTCCGCGTACGGGGTTGGCACCCGACTGTGATCGGACACAAAGTACGTCATACGGTCCTAGGTTATAGCATGTACAATATTCCAGAAAATAAAGCAAAAGAACTAAATAAACTAATAAACTGCAATTTATGGCAAGGTACACTTGCCTAGGATTGGAATATCAGTGGTGGTCCTTGTAACAGTGGGTTCAGCAATAACTCCTCCAAAAGCTGAAATGAACATTACCAACAGTCTCAGAACATAGAAATTAGTTAGAAACGCCTGTCCTTAAGTCCAGTTTGGACACAAGGGCAAAAACGACATTTCTAGGCCAAAGCGGGTCCATGTGTGGGCCGCTTTGCACCGAAAATCGGGTCAGGGTCAAAGGTTTCCAAATCAGTCCAACTTAGTGCCAACAAGTCAGGAACGTTGATACGAACCCAACGGAACTTCCAAAATTGGATTCCGATGAGCCGTTCTCAAAATCGCCCGTCAGGTGGAGCCTGTGGGGCCCACGACACGCGATTTTCCAACATTCTCAGAATCAAACAAAACTTGACCCACAGGACCAGCGTATTGCTACGAGTTCGATGGCGCAGGTTTCGTCTCAATCCGACGTGTATACACTAAGTTACAGTAAGATTTAGAAAACACGGATACGGGGTGATGTCCGCGGATACGCACTGATTCTGGTGTGCACGCACATCCGAATCAGCTTCTGCGAAAGCCCGCACGTCCGTATCAACGATGCTGACGTGTCGGCGAAGACCGCACGTGACCAAGTCGTCCCGTTTGGCGGGGCGTACTCGATTCCGGGGTGAAACAGGGCTAAGTTTTTCCTGTTTTTGGATCGCGGTGTGCGATCACCACAGGACGCGATGCCCCAAGCAGTTTGTCTGGGCACCGAGAGGGTCTAACAGGCTTCGCAAAGAAACTTACGGAATGGAAATCGGAGCTACGAGTAGGAAGTTATGAATACCTGAAAGAAGGCTGAAAATCCGAGTCCTACGTGTCCAAATTGTGTCCTGTACTCTAGGGTTTACTGTGTCCTCTGATCACCACAGTGTCCGGCCGTGTCCGGCTCGTACTCGCGTCCTGGGTCGCGTCCACGTCTGCCGGAGTCGGCCTAGGGTTCAGGAGGAAGCAGCGCCTGTCCTGGTGTGATTGGCGGCGTCTGGACGACCGGATCTTGGCCGGACGGAGGAGAATTTGGGGGGCTCGGGTTCGACAGCAGGTTTGGGGCCGAAGGTGGCCGGACTCGGGTGCTGGAGGCTGGGCGAACTGGTCCTGGTGGTCGGGGCGGTTCCTCAGGGTGGTCAGAGGCGGATTGGAGGTCGCCGGAAGTCGTGGTTTCAAGGGGATTTCCGGCGGAGGTAGCTGGGTTTAAATAGGGTCGTCGGGGAGGCAAACCGCCGGAGGTTGGCCGGAAGGTGAAGGGGACGGGTCGCCGGGTGAAGGGGAGCTGAACCGAGGGGTCAGCCGGCGGCCACGGCGGCGGAAACGGCCGCCGGCTGCCGAAGGGTCGGGTCTGTAGGGATTCGGGCGTTAGGGTTTCTAAGCGGGTCGGGCGGGTCCGAGCGGGTCGGGTCTGACCCGGATCCGACCCGCTAAGAGGGTTGGACCGGTTTAGTCAGACCGGGCGGTTCAGTCCAGGGTTCGGTAAAAATGGTTTGGTTTGATTTGGTTATTTAAATCAGTAAATTTTTACAATAGTTTTTAATGCTTTAAAAATTCATCCGGGGTCCAATAAATTCCCGGAAAAATACCCCATGCTCGGTTTTTAATTTTACACTGGAAAATATAATTTTCATCACATTTTAATATTATCTAATATCATTTAAAAATTCATTTTAAATCAGACAGCTTTAATTTACTGGTTTTAAAAATTACCGAAAATTGCTAATTAATTCCAGAAAATAAATTTTAAAATTCTTAAAAATTCAGGTGATTACACTGAGTGAGGCGATTGAACTTATCCCGAAGTTCTGATCGAGCGATAGCCGGAATGTACATCTCCTGGAAGAGTCTGGAGAACTCCTCCCAAGTAACTCGGTCTGGTCCGAGCCGTGTCTCCTCGGATAGCCACCAGTGATGGACATTGTCCGTCAATTGCATTCGGACGGCAGTCATCCAACGTTCCCGTGGAAGCTCAGCTGCTTCAAGTTGATGCCGAATGTTGGTGAGCCACTCATGAACTTCTGTGGGCTCTTCCTTGCCTGAGAAGGTATGGGGCTTCAGTTGACGGAAGTCAGTGATGGAGCCCGTCGATGGCCGTCGAGCTGGTAGGTTGGCCTGCTCCAGTGCAGTTACGATGCTGCTCCTCAAGAATTCAACCTCACGACGCTGAGCCTCGTGTTGGACTTGTTGCTGGGCTTGCATCATCGCGTAGATCAGTTGGAATATCTGTTGCCCGTCAATCGGCTGTCCTTGTGGGAATACGGGCGCTGGTGGAACGAACTGCGGCGGAGGTGGGATATCATCACGCCGGAATCTGGAGGTAGGTTGGCCTGCCTGCTGGCTCTGTTGAGTTGATGGAACTCCTCCGACTGGTGTCACTTCGTCGTCATAGGTGACACCTGTAGCTTGTGGTGTTCCGGCGGGAGTCTCGTTGCATTCTTGTGGGTCCATTTCCCTGTATCCAAAATAAATAATAAGAGGCGCACAGGAATCAAGGCAGGATGCAAGTAAATTATTAGAAGTCGATATAGAGATCAAGAATGATTCAAGCAAGTGGATGAGATCCTAAAAACTTATCCTATTCTTATTGCAGGCCTGTTCGGTCCCTAAGTTGAAACCGAACAATTTAGTCGAGGACCTACATGGGCCACCACAAAAACCATGTCACGCCCCAGTCCCAAAATGCCGAAGGACTGGATGCGCGACAATGGCCAACAGCACGCACCGATGGACAACCCAATTTAATGGATCCATCAGGGCATGCTTAAGCTGTAGTCTAACAGTAAAATGTTACAAGTCTCAGGTATTTCTAATCTCATCCACAACAGATAATCACAGATTAAATGCCAGAATTAATGCAATAGAATAACTAAACAAATCTCAAATAAGATTATCTCGGGAAACAATCCGAGAATCAGTCTGTTACATTAAGGAAATAGACAGGAAATAAAATACTGAAAATGGAAATACTGAGTAGATGAAGCCGGTACTCAGGAGAAGTCTACTGCCACTATCTCGTCCTCTGTTCCTGGTTCTGCTCCAAGGAGTGCTCCTGTACCGTACACCTCGGGGTAGATCTCTGCGGCTATACCTAGGGACATAGTCCATTCCAGGTCCTCAGGGGACATAACAAGGTACAGATAATACAAGCCAAAATAATGCAGTGCAACAATAATGAAATAGCAGAGTAAATAAATAAACCAGCTAAGTGATATGCAAGTTGAGAGTTTTAGTCATACTCAGGCTGAGGCTACTACAGGATCAGTGTCGGAGAAACCCATAGCAGTATTTTCTCCAAGGGCCAGAACTGGTGCCATAGCTCTGTGTCAGAGACTAAGACACATCCAGATGTCAATATATATAATATAATCAGCCTTTGTTATGGTAATACTCTCCCCACCCAATGAAATCTCACGTCTCATGTCCATGACACGCAGGATCAAAGCTAATGCAACAAGTCAGGATATAAACTAAACATGTAAACTGTAAATGTCCTGAATATGTATCCTATACGGAATCACCCTGTATATCTCAGGGAAATTTTGTCACATGAATAGTGTCAGGTGTCCTGGGTTGAGCAGTTAAACAAGTTTACATATGAATCTACAAGAAATCAAGTAAAATACTATAACAGGATTTACTGCGAGTTGACAAACTCTATGTTCCTACTGATGCAAAATTAAACCCAGAAAATATATAGCAAGCTGCAGGGTTTGGCAAGGTACACTTGTCCACTAATGTATAACTAAGTCCAGGAAATAGGTAGCAGAGCTGCAAGTTTTGGCGAGGTACACTTGCCTGTGGTTCTGGTTCCAATTGCGGCTCTGACTTCAGCTGGAATTGCAGGCGGTACTCCGGTTGCTGAAATAAATATCACCATTAGATCCAGAAAATATCAATCAGCTAGAAACGCCTGTCCTTGAGTCCAATTTGGAGACAAGGACAGAAACGGCAGTTTCGGGTCAAAACGGAGTCCACATGTGGGCCCGCTTTGCACCGAAAAATGTGTCAAGGTCAAAGGTCTCCAAATTCCACAAACTCAGTGTCAACAGGTCAGGAACGCTGATACGAACCCAACAGAACTTCCAGAATTAGATTCCAATGAGCCGATCTCAAAATCGCCCGTCGAGCGGGGCCTGTGGGGCCCACGACACGCGATTTCGTCAACGTTCTCAGAATCGAACCAAACTTGGTTCACAGGACCAGCGTATCGCTACAAGTCCGATGGCACAAGTTTCGTTTCGATCCGACGTGTGTACACAAAGTTAGGTCAAAATACAAAAAAGTCGGATACGGGGCGATATCCACGGATACGCGTTGATTTCGGTGTGCACGCACACCCGAATCGACTTCTGCGAAATCCGACACGTCCATATCGATGACACGCACGTATCTGTGAAGATCGCGCGCGACCAAGTCGTCCCGTTTGGCGGGGCGTACCCAGTTCCGGGGTGAATCGGGGCGTTATTTTTCCTGTTTTTAGATCGCGGTGTGCGATCACCACGGGACGCGATGCCCCGAGCGGTTTGACCGGACACCGAGAGGGTCATACAGGCTTCGTAACATAATTTACCGAATCAAAAACAGAGCTACGAGAAAGAAGATACACTCACCTGAACGGGGCTCGAAAATTGGGGTTTAAATCGTGTCCGACACGACACAGGACACGTGTCCTGTGTCCGACACGCGGGAGGAAAAATTAGGGTTAGGGTTAGGGCACGGTGGCCGGCGGAGACGGCGGCGCTGAGGCGGGGAGCGGCTGGCAGGGCTGAGGCAGAGGGGCCGGGGCTCTGCGGGGGCACGCGGCGGCGCAGGGGGGGAAGGCGGCGGAGGCGGCTGCCGCTGCTTCTGGCTGCTGCTGCGGCTGTCGTCGAGCGGGGAGGAGGAAGGAGGAGAAGAGGGAGGGGGCTGGCCGACTGTGGACGGAGCTGGGGGTCTGACGGAGCTGCACGGCGGGGTGGCGTCGGCCGGCGAGGCGAGGAGGAGCGGTGGTGGCGGAGGAAGGGGCTGGCCGGAGAAGAGAACGGGGGGGGATTTATAGGGGAGAGGGAGGCCGAGGTGGCGGGGGCGAGGCCGTGAAGGGCGGAGGCGAGGGCGACGTGGGGTGAGGTGCGGGCGGAGCGGGCCGGAGGCGGCGGCTCCGCCGGAAGAAGCGGAGAGGGAGAGAGACGTGGGGAGGGAGAGGGTGGCCGGGTCGGGTGCGGGCGGTCCGGGTCTGGCCGACCCGCCAGACCCGCTGGGCCGGGTTTGGGCCCAATGGGCCGGGTCCAGTGGGCTGGGCCGAAAATAAAAATAATAATAATAATAATAATCCATAAATAAATAATAAATAAGTAAATAATTAAATAAATAGTTTTAGGTGATTTAAAAATAGGTCCGGGGCCCGATAAATTCCAGAAAAATTGCCCTAAGTCCAGTTTTTCATTTTACACCTAAAAATATTATTTTTATAATATTTTAATATTGTTTATTATTAATTAAAAATTATTTAATATTTAAAACCTTGATTTTAATTACAGAAAAATCCCAGAAAATTCCAGAAAATCATGAAAAATCCAGTTTTAAAAATCTTGAAAAATCTGAGGGTTTACAATATTTTCAAAACTAGATTTTTCATAATTTTCTGGAATTTTATTGGATTTTTTTGTAATTAAAATCAAGATTTTAAATATTAAATAATTTTTATTTGATAATAAACAATATTAAAATATTATGAAAATAATATTTTTGGGTGTAAAATGAAAAACTGGACTTAGGACAATTTTTCTGGAATTTATCGGGCCCCGGACCTATTTTTAAATCACCTAAAACTATTTATTTAATTATTTACTTATTTATTATTTATTTATGGATTATTATTATTATTAATATTTATAATAATAATCCATAAATAAATAATAAATAAGTAAATAATTAAATAAATAGTTTTAGGTGATTTAAAAATAGGTCCGGGGCCCGATAAATTCCAGAAAAATTGTCCTAAGTCCAGTTTTTCATTTTACACCCAAAAATATTATTTTCATAATATTTTAATATTGTTTATTATTAATTAAAAATTATTTAATATTTAAAACCTTGATTTTAATTACAGAAAAATCCCAGAAAATTCCAGAAAATCGTGAAAAATCCAGTTTTGAAAATCTTAAAAAATTAGGGGGTTTACACTACAGAGACGTGGGTCTATACTTAACTTGTACTGGTGAGCAGAGTTGGCCCACTCACCTAAACCAACACTTCTTAATTAAGGCAACAGTTAAATAGGCAATATTATAAATGCAACATTACAATAGGCAGCAATTTATAAGCAACAATTCATGCAGTAAAATATATATAAGCTTTGCACATATGGAATCCTTATTCCGACCAATGGCCGTTCCCGTATAATTTACATGATTGTTCTTACCGCCCCTGTATAAGATCATTAGTATGTAACTCATTCTCACTGGGTCATTTATGGTGTAGCACCACGATAGACATACCATATAGGACTTCGATGGGCGTGCGATACGCCATCAAAGCAGGTAGTAAGCTTCAATGAATGTCTCGCTTATATCCGGCGCTACTAAAGAGCTACTATTTCCCCTGGGCAGAACGGTCCCCAGTGCCCCAGGTCCCGTTCGAGAAAATTTACTACCTTGTGCACAAGTTGTCCATGACCATACAATGCATCTACGAATATATGATAAGCATAAATAGCAGTGTAAGGTATTAAAACATTCAGAGCAATAATGCATATTTTTTATTCTCATTTTAGCATACTTATTCATTTGATTCGATTGGTAGTCCGTAGACTCTAATTTGCAGCTAAGTCATGACACCAAACCATGACACAGTGATTATATCATTTCCTGTGTTACATAATTAAACTTCCCTCTTATCAATGCAATTCTATTGATTTATAATAGTGGTATAAAACTTGTGGCATTAGTTGCTTTATCTCATTGGACTTAGCAAGGTTATAAGAGAACATTATTGATTATTGGCATGAAGGAGTAGAGAAGAAGGGACATAATCGCTCACCAAATAGAGAATGTCAAGAGAGAAAAGACGCTTGTTCGCTCAGGATCCGGTCACGCGTCTATCCGCATTGGCACCAATATTTGGTTAGACTACCATCTTTATTTCTCTCAGAATTCTCTAGAATGAATGTATGCAATAGATAAAAATGGGCTAAACAATCAATCATTAAAAACCAATCAAGAAAACACATTCATCAAAACCAATTAGCGAAAATCCAAGAAAGCCAACCAAAAATCCAATAAAAGCTATTGGACTCATTCCAACAGAAGCCGATCCATCAATTGAAAATGTTCATTGCATTGTCCGTGATCGATTTCGCAGTAAAGTTTTCCCATACTCAATTTTGACTGAGTCAATTGAGCCACAAGCCTTATATAGTGCACCGCTAGGAGCGGGACACTACATAATATACCACTAAAAAAAAGTTCATACTCGAAACTTAAAACAAAGGTTCTACCTCTAGGTTATCGAATAAGGAAGGGTACTGCTTCCGCATCTCTTCCTCAAGCTTCCATGTCGATTCCTCAAATGCATGATTCTGCCACAACACACGGACCAAAGCCACTGATCGATTTCGTAAGGTCTTCTCTTTCATGTCTATGATTTGAACAGGTTCTTCCGAGTAAGATAGGTCGACACTCAGCTCAAGTTGTTCAAAGTTTACTACGTGACTCGGGTCATGCACGTATCTTCTTAGTTGGAAAACATGGAAGATATTGTGCACTTTCGCGAAAGCAGGAGGTAGTGCAAGTCGATAAGCCACTAGTGCCACCCTATCTAGAATCTCGAAAGGTCCGACAAACTGTGGACTCAACTTCCTTTTGATGCTGAACCGCATCATACCTCGCATAGGTGTCACCTTTAGGAACACATGATCACCCTCCATGAATTCCAAAGGTCGCCTATGTATATCTGCGTAGCTTTTCTGACGACTTTGAGCAACTCAAAGATTTTCTCGCACCATGTGAACTTTCTCGATGGCTTTTTCAATAAGTTTCGGTCTGAGTACTTGTCGTTCATTGACTTTCTTCCAACATACCAGTGATCAACACTTGCGTCCATATAGTGCTTCATACGGGGCCATCTGAATACTCGCTTGATAACTGTTGTTATAAGCGAACTCTGCCAGTGATAGATAGGTATCCTAACTTGCCTTCAAATCTAGCATGCACAGTTACAACATAACTTCTAGGATTTGGTTTACTCTCTCGGTCTGTCCATTAGTCTACGGATGGTACGTCGAGCTGAGATGCAACTTGGTACCCATTATTGCCTGAAGGCTTTTCCAAAATCGAGTCAAGAATCGTCCATCCCTATCCGACACAATTGAGACTGTCACTCCATGTAACTGGACAATCTGATCTAAGTAAATTTGAGCCAAACGGTCAGCGCTTCATGTATTTTTTATTGCTATGAAATAAGCCAACTTGGTCAGTCTATCCACGATGACCCAGATTGTATCATTTCCTTTTGCCGTTCTTGGTAAGCCCACTATAAAATCCATTGAGATATCCTCCCACTTTCATTCTGGAATGACGAAGTTCTGCAACTCTCCGCCGGATTGCTGGTGTTCTTCCTTCACACGTTGACAATCCAGACATCGTGATACAAATAATGCCACATCTTCTTCATGCCATGCCACCAAAATATTGTACGCAGATCCTTGTACATTTTGGTTCTTCCTGTATGTAAGGTGTACTTAGCATAATGAGCCTCAGTCAGTATTAGCATGAAGGAGTAGAGAAGAAGGGACATAACCACTCACCAAATCGAGAATATCGAGAGAGAAATGATGCTTGTTCGCTCCGGCTCCGGTCACGCGTATATCTACATTGGCACCAATATTTGGTTAGACTATCGTCTTTAGTTCTCTCAGAGTTCTCTAGAATGAATGCATGCAATCGATGAATATGAGCTAAACAATCAATTATCGAAAACCAATTACGAAAACACATTCATCAAAATCAAGCAGCAAAAATCCAAGAAAGCCAACAAAAAATCCAACAAAAGCTATTTGACTCATTCCATCCGAAGCCAATCCATCAATTGGAAAGCTTTATTGCATTATCCGTGATCGATTCTGTCATAAATTTTCTCCATGCTCAATTTTGACTGAGTCAATTGAGTGACAAGCCTTATATAGTGCATCGCTATGAGCGAGAAACTATAGGCTCCAGAGTTAGCTTCGTGTCTTAACGCATAAGAAAGAGTTTCCACATCAAACGAGGTTCTCCCGTACCCTACAAGTAACCTGGTGAGTTATCAGTACATTAAATATGAACAAGGTCCATTGTATGTGCACCCTTATTTGCCATTGAAAGTGAGTTTGGAAAACCTACGTTTAATAACAAACAAAAAGAGTACAAAGAAATCATAGACAAAAAATCTAAGTACAATATTTTTTATCTGGGTAATGTGACGATGGAGATCGAGTACTGCATCGACTCTTTTACTTCGTTGACGGTCCAACGAGGGAATGAGTATGCTCTCTTCTCTCTTCTCTCTCCTGAGCTTGTGTGCACGTACGTAGCTCGCCTGGAGGGGTATGATCGCAGAAAAACCAGCCAAAAAATAAGTCGAAAAATCCCTCATTGGAGCGTCCAAGTTGCTCCTATTTATAGCCATCATGCTGATGGTCTATAGGTGCTGCATGCTCTTCTGTTTGGTGGCCGCAGGGGGCTCCTTCAACAGAATATGGTTGCAACTGTAGGCCATGTTATGGACAGATTGTCACATGTACATCCTTAACATGATGTAGTTGAGTCCAAGCCAATCTGTCACGTGGACGTTGTTGCAATTTGTTGTTGCTGAAGATCTGGATGGTTCTCATCTTTTGTTTGCGTGACTTGGTCATCTTGATATGTGACCCACATTTAGTTGGAGAAAATTACTTCAATCGCAACAAAAATATTTTGTCTTAGGGAACCCTGCCACGTTGGACGCATGGAGTCTGGGACGCATAGGACGCATGGAACACGTGGAGTCTGAAACACATGGGACCAGAGACGCATGAAACACATGGAGTCTGGATGCATGGGGCCAGAGACGCATAGAACGCATAGAGTCTGGGATGCATGCAGCCTCGTACACGTGGCTCTGCATGCCTGTCAGGAGTAAAGTTTATACTGACGTGAGGTTTTATCGTTTAGCGTGCTCACGTCTTTCGAGATATTTAAAATTCCTTTTTGTCAGAATTTTGTGTCAGACATAATCTTTATGTCAGGCCTTTATGTGGTCAATATTGGGGCACCTGGATGCTTGAGGGAGTAGTGACGCATGGCATTGTTGGGGCATGCATACACTAGTTTACTTAGTGGCATATGGCACTGCTGGCGCATGAAAATACTAGTTATGAAGCGGTCGATGCATAGTACCTGCTTTTTTGGATCGCATATTCGTTCTGTGATCTATTTTTTTTGAGTAGATCTTGGGACGCATGTTTGTTGCACGCATAGAACTAGATTTTCCATGCTTCTACAAGACACCCTTCAAACTTTTTAAACTGATAAGTTTTGGAATACTTTGAATAAGAAGCATGGAGGAGAGGACCTTGGACCGCATCTGAGTGACATGTGCATAGGCACGTTGTCGCATAGGTGCTTCCGCCAGGCTATCAGATCATTAAATGCCGAGATTTGGCTCGATCTTCTCAGTGGATCTTCTTGGGGATTCTGAGTCAATGACAGTTTTTGAGTAGATAAATAAGGATCACATAAATTGAGACATCAGGTTCATCCTCATAACTACTTGGTTCTTTGCCTTGATCTTCTAACGCGCCCTAGAAGCCTATAAATAGGCGGGCTGGGGAGGAGAGAGGACTTTTGTCTCTTGGCTTTCCCCTATTTTGTGAAAGAAGATACTGAGAGCTGCTCTCTATCTCGCTGAGGGGTTTGTCAAGAGCGGCGTCGATCAGTGGCCCCCTGATGCTGGTATTATTTTTGGAGGTAGGGGTGTGTCATGATGTCAGGGACATAGAGACACAAGTACACGGCCTTGCAGCATGGATAAGAAATCATCTAGAACACGCGTTGGGCCCCTTCCCCCATAATATTCTTTCGCATGTATAAGCAATCATCTGCAACATGTGCATAGAGCCTATATATAGCTTGGTCGCATGGATAAGAACTTATCTGCAGCAGCATGCATAGCCTATCTGTAGCTTGGTCGCATGATGAGGAATCATATACAATCATGCGTGCATAGCCTATGTGTGGCTGGGTCGCCTGGATGGGAACTTATCTGCAACATGAACGCAGAGCCTATCTGTAGCTTAGCCGCATCGATGAGCCATTATATGCTCATATTTACAGACTTAGTTATCTCGAGATGTCCCCTCCTGCGTGTGGCTGCGTCCTAGAAGCGGCATATGGCCGTTGTACACTTTTGTAATCTTCATTAAGACTGATATGTGATCTTTTTATGCAGGTTTTACCACCCTTCATGGTACTCATGATAGAGCATGGAAGGATATCATAGAACCCATAATTCGAAGAGAATGCCAACCTTACGCAGCAGTTTTTTGCCAAGAATTGATCCAGGAGACATGGGTGAACATCCTGCGTCATGGGTGGAGCTGTCCCTGTTTATGCAACGTGCTAGCTGCGTTTCTCCCCTTTATGCGGCTTGCTGCGGGCCGGGGGCCTGCAGCGTTGTTGACATAATTCAGATTAATTGCCATTCCTATCTTTGGTCCTCCCGCATGGTTGTATAGCGCTTGATCCTGCTCCTCCCTTGATATCCATCAGTTTGGATTTTTTCCATATACCGAGGTTTGCACTGTGGAGGGATGATCCAGAAAGCATTGAGCTCTGCTGATGGCTCTACTTGTGTGGGTAGCAATAACAACACAAAGGGCGCTTCTAATGGAAAAGGTTCGTGTCAACGAGACTTCATGGAAACACTTAAAAATGGGTTTCCATCATATGTACTCATGACCTTAAATACTAATAAAAAAAAATCTTAAAATGGATTTTTATCATATGTACTCATGATCTTGAATAATAATCAATAAAGTCTCTCATTTTCCAGAACTTCTTCTTTGTATTTGTCTTATTGCATGTTGTGGACTTTGGATATTGTACTAGAGGTAATATGGATATAGCATAATACCGTAGTTTGTTAGAGACATCCCACTGGAGAATCTTTGGTGGACCTATTACTTCTTACGTACTGGAGTGCAAGTAATAAGTTCAAAGCAAAAAAAACTATCAGAGGTGATATGGATGTGATAGATTTTGTGTACTTAACACCGCTGGCGTACTTAGAGTTAACTACGGATGATAAGTTTAGATGACGACCGATGCAAGAGGTATTATGGATGTGACAATCGATAGTCATATAGAGAAAGGTTTGCTCAAAGGTAAGAAGGATATGACAAACTCTACTAGGGAGGATGTGAGGATGATAGCTCAGAGGTAACGTGGACGTGACCTAATCGATAGTCATTCCGAGAGGTTATGTACGATCATGGTATTTTTGTGCAAGAAAAAGGAAATGATCCATAAATAATATAGACATGTCTGTTTTTTTTGGATGGGAAAATGGGCAGCCCATAGTTTAGAGGTGTCACGCCCCGATCCGACAGGGCGTCGTTCATCCTCGCATGGGTCCTTGCAGGACCGATTTGTCCAAGCTTGGACGTGATGCCATGCAAGCCTAAGTTGCGCTTGCACAAGGCCAAAGCTTTGAACAAGGACAAGTAAGCTATTCAAGATGGGAGCAGCAACACAATATTGCAAAAAAGTAAAGAACACAATGACATAGGAAAATAAGCTCTTTATTGATAATCAATATATGTTACAAGCGACGCTTGGCCGAGATTATAATTCACTCTAGCTCACTTTTCTCTCGATTATAATGACATCGTTCTATACATTATGCTCCTCTATACAAAAGCAGCTCAAAGCAGTCTCGATACGGCTCAAGGCATCAACTCTAGATTTTTGGGTCCTGGGGATGAGGCACGGCTATCGCTTCCTCGGACGATCCAGCACCTGCGAACAAGCAAACTGTTGGTGGGTCAGTACTTTGAAGAAAGTACTGGTGAGTCTAAAATCAACGAGCAGAAGCAACATTCACTAAAACCAACAATAAGTAAGCATGTGGCAAAAGATTACATTACTAGTAATCTTTCTAGTTTTACCTAGATTCATTTCATGTAGTACAAGAACAGAGTCATATTACTTCTTTTTGGAAACATCTTTGAAAGCAGAGTTCATGTTTGATATATAGGCAAGCAGGCAAGGCAAGCAGTTCATGCACGATATGCAAGATCAATATTATCTCTGGTGCGCAACGTGTCTCGTGAGTCATATCCATTCTCTAAAGACTCTAGCATTCATCTAGTAGACTATCTTCTTAGCATCTCTCTCTTTCTGTTATCATAAGTTAACATCTGATCGGGTGAACGAGATAGAAGCATATACAAAAATAAGACTTCTCTATGAAAGCATTTAATACAAAAGAGCATGTTCGATATCATGAATATCACTTATTCAGTGATTCTTGCCCTTTCGCAGAGCGGTTATCCCTGCAACAGACATACAAGTTAGCAATAATTGCATATATATGAATAAGGTTCTCTTTCCCTGTCCGTCTCTGCATCGAACAGTTAGGTATGCAAGAAGGCTAATCTAGCATGCGACCTAACTATATGATGGTCCATAGGAAACCCATGCTCTATATACGCGAACACCCCCCTGACCACGATAACTTCATTGCCTCAGGGTGTTCCTCTGATCCCCCCTAGGGCTAACGATCCCCAGTGCTCCAGAAATCGTTCGTGGGAATACCCTTGTGCATAAGTTGTCTAAAGACCGATGCATGAAATGCAGATCTATCATATAAACTCTTACTATGCAACAGTTTAATAGACAAGAATCTAGTCAATATCTTCTCTCTTCTGTCTCTATCTCTATCTTCGTCTCCGTACGGATAGGCCGCCATCTCTATCTTTGATGCAGACTGCCCGCCATCGCTCTGATACCGTTCAAGCATTTCAATAACTTCTATAAAAATATATAACAGTCTCTATTTAAGCAAGCATGCATATAAATAGTTCTCTCTCTCTTTTTAACTAAGCATGCAATTCTACTCTTTATTTAGCATACGATGGAAGCATATATACATTCTTTTACTCTTGTTTATTAGCATGGTAGCGGTTCGTTCGATAGCGGTGTCCGTGTAACTATAGTATATAACATTCTATTCTTTAACTAGCATGTCAATGGTTCTGTCTCTTTAGACAAGCATTTAAGTTCTCTAGCAATCTCTTACTCTTTCTTATTAGCATAGCAATGGTTCTTCTATTGACAAGCATTCAAGTTCTCTAGTTAGGCAAGCAGATTCATTTCAATAATAACCTATATGATTTCTCTTATTAAGCATGCAGAGGCAGGTTCTATCATTCTTTTTATGAAACTATATTCTTAGAACAAGCAGTAAAAAACTCATATTCATTATTAAGGCGTGCAAGAATCAGAGAATAAAGTTCTACCCACTCACTTAGATCAATTGTCTTGTGTTTCGATCAAAAACTCTCCGAGAAGACTTTCACTCGAGTCAGCAAACCGATATCTCTTGTACATAGTGCCAACGCGGAGCAGAGTACTACAAGAGCTAATATGGACGTGAACTGCTTGCTTTTGTTGAGGATATTCTACTGGGGGATCTTTGGTGGACATATTACTTCTTACGCACTGGAGTGAAAGTAATAACTTTGAAATGAAACTCTATCAGAGGTGATATGAACGTGATAGATTTTGTGGCCTCATTACTTCTTGTGCACTTGAGTGCAAGTAATAAGTTTAAGAAAAATTCCTGCAAGAGCTGATATGAAAGTGGCTGTTTTTTGGACCCATTACTTCTTGCGCACCTGAGTGCATGTAATAGGTTCGAGACAAGCCCTGCTAGAGGTGATATGGACATGACAGGTTTTATGGACTTAATACTGCTGGTGTACTTAGAGTTACGGATGATAAGTTTAGATGACGACCAATGTCAGAGGTGTTATGGACGTGATAATCGATAATCATACATAAAGATTTGCTCAGAGTTAATATGGACATGGCAAACCTTGTTGGAGATAATCAGTTAGGACAGTAGTTCAGAGATGATGTGAACGTGAACTAATGCCAAAGGGAACTGATTACGAGTGGTCTACCCGAAAGTGTGGATAAACCTGAAGATGGCTCTGCTGGGGAGCTTTTTGAGGATCCACTATTTGTTGCATATTCAGGATTCCTGAATACAGACAATGGCTTTCGTCAAACTTTTGTGGAAGGAAAGTACATATTGTGCTTAAACACATGCTGGGGATAAACAATGGAGAACGTAACTGTATATTTTGGTTGTCTTGCTGATAGTAAAAGGATTACAAGTAAGACAGTACTTTTGGAGGAACTTGTCGTTGATAGGCATCATGCACAAGTCGCCATTAGGTTTTGTGAGCCGGTAGGCGCCGTTGGAGAACACAGACTCCATAATGAGCGGACCCTCCCATTTAGGTTGGAATTTATCGGCCATCTTGTGGATCATAACCATCAGTCTTCTTACTGTCAAGACGAGGTCACCCACTTGATAAGTCCTTTTCTTGACCCATTTGTCGAAGGCTCCCAAGAGGCGTGCTTGGTACAGCTCAATGCGCTGTTGAGCTAAGAGACGTTTTTCGTTGGGCGCTTCCAACTCTTATAGCCATCGACGGTGATTGTCGTCAATGATCAATCAGTTGGAAAGAACCACTCGGAGTGACAAAATTTGGATATCTTGTGGGAGGACATCTTCGCTTTCGTAAATCAAGGAGAATGACGTCCTGCCAGTAGGTGTTCAGACTGTCGTGCGATAGGCCCAGAGACATTCATCCAGTTTCTCATTCCAGTCGCGCTTATTGGATGACACAAACTTTTTGAGTAGCTTTATGATGGTCTTGTTGAATGCTTTCGCCAGACCATTTGCTGCTGGGTTGTAGGCAGTCGAGGCTACATTCTGGATTCAGTTTTTGTCATAAAACTAGTAAAAAGCATGACTTGCAAAATATGGACCATTGTATTGGATAGTCCTCCGTTGTAAGCCAAAGCGGTATATGACGTGATACTTGACAAAGCTGATCACGTTTGAGGTCTTGACTTCAGTGAGTGGAATATCTTCTACCCATTTAGAGAAGTAGTTGGCCCAATAATGACTTATATATCACGTGATAGTCAAGATGAACCAATGTCCCTTAGAAGAATGTGGACTAATTGGCCCAATAATGTCAATTTCCTACGCTTCAAAGGGCTAAGATGCTACCGTTGGGTGTAAGAATTCCAAGGTCTGGTGGATAGAGTCTGCATGGATTTGGCACTCTTGGCACTTCCTCGCATAATCAACAGCCTCTGCTACCATTGTCGGCCAATAGTAACCCATTCTCGTGAGACGGTCCTGTAGCTTCGGTCCGGGCTGATAGGCACCGTAAACCTTATCGTGAGCCTTACGGAGAGCCTTCTTCATTTTGGTATTTAATAGGCATCGTAACAGAAGACCGTCGTAGGAACGACGATACAATATTTTAGTAGCCATATTGTAATAGAACCGGAGGGAACGTCTTCTTATGGAAGTGGCTTCCTTTGGGTTCTCGGAGAGAATTCCATAGACTGCGTAGTCGATGAATGGAAGTCTCCAGTCTTGGGAGTCGGTGTTTGTCTCTACTAAGTAGCTCAGGCACAGACAGATTTTTTTTTTGGCATATCATCTCTTGACCGACCACTGTGATCAGCTGATGGTTTTTGACCGGGACTAGCAAGAAGGCAGCCAGGTCGGCCATGGCGCAGCCTCGATGTTTCGCAGTCGAGGGACATGCTCTATGAAGAACCCCTCGAAGGTGGATATTATTCTAAGCACGGCTTGGTGGTAAAGAATTAAGTCCTCGTGCCAGACCTCGTATTCTCCCTAGACCTGACTGACTATCAGCTTGGAATTTTCGTAGGTTTCCAGGTAATTACTCCCACTTATTTAGTAGTTGGAGCCCAATGACGAGGGCATTGTACTCTGCCACATTGTTGGAGCATGGATCTGTGAGGGAGTAAGCACGATTTATGACCAGATCATGTAGAGAAATTAGTACTATTTTGATGCCATCGACAATATCGCCTTTGGTCCTCGTTCTTGAAGCACCGCGAAGAATATTCGCCAAACGACTTCTGCACTTGTGGTCTAGTTTGAGTCCGCTACTTCGTCTGGAATCTCCTCGTAAAGCTTCGAGCTTTCCGGT
This sequence comes from Iris macrosiphon, assembly GCA_036927795.1. NCBI lineage: Eukaryota > Viridiplantae > Streptophyta > Magnoliopsida > Asparagales > Iridaceae > Iris > Iris macrosiphon. The sequence continues at coordinate 168,224,674 of JAYESA010000015.1, forward strand.
ACAAGGTAGGTTGCCAGGAAATCTGCCAATGCTTGGCCTTTGACCGTCTTTTCTGGAATAAATACAATATCGTACGACGACAGCAGTATTACCCATATGGTTAGGCGAGAGTTGAGCACTCCGGGTTAGTCATGAGGACCCTGAGAGGATTAACTCATAAGATCACATGGATGGTTTATCCTTTCACGTAATGCCGGGTCTTCTGAATGGCGAAGACCAGAGTGAGACACTCATTCTCAATGGGGTTGTACCTGTGTTTAGCGTTGGCCATCATTCTGCTGAGATAGTAGATGGCATGTTCGTGACCTGCATCACTTTTCTGGGATAGTGGTGCTCTGATGGAGTGATCCATCGCCCGCACATATAGCAAGAAGGGTCTTCCCACAATGGGGGCTACCAATACTATGGGTTCATGAGATACTCCTTGATATCGTCGAAGGCGTACTGATATTCTTCGTTTCAGACAAAGGAGACTCCCTTCTTCATGAGCTGAGTAAACGGATGACAACGTCCAGAGACGTTTGATATGAACCTTTTGTCACGCCCCAGTCCCGACTAGGAACACTTAAACATGCCAGCCGCATGTATATGACAACTCTAATATATGGAAACCATAACACATGCGTACGCTGTATTATGAACAATAATTCACAAGTGGTATAAACTATCACAAGTTACAGGGCATAACTAAATCTCATCCACAAAAATAAATATAAATAGATAAATAACCAATAACTATGTAACTAAATCCCAATATGAAGTATCAAGGGATAATAGTCGGGTGGAAACAAATCTACTGCCAAACTAGAATATAAAAGAAACAATACAAGTACATCCATTAATAAGCAATAAGGCTCAAAGAGAAAACCTCCTCGAAATATAAGTAACCAGTCCGGATCTGCGCTCCTACGAATACTCATAAACATCTACACCTGGAAAGGGACTAGGTCCTCAGAGGGACGTAACAAGATACATAGAAGCATGCCAATAAAGTGCTGAAAATAAACATCCATTGGGTCGCCTAACCATCTATGTGAATGCAGTTGAGAACAACTTTCCAACAAGTGGGCTATCTGGCTATAAATGGGATTGTCATGATTCTCTCGGAGAATCAGGGGCCTACAAAGCATGTCGTCTTTTGAACGCCAGAGGCCGCCAGTAATATAGGGGTCATCACCGCCACGTATCTCCAGCGGAGCGTACGGGTTACAAAAAAAAAGTGCAAAGGAGCCCAAATGACTTACTTGTTGTTCTCCCTACCCCATGCTCTAAGCATGCACATCCATTGTAACACCCCGTTCCGCATAAGCGGACTGCCGTTTCAATCGACAATAGTGCAGCTGTCCCGACCCGCTTTGCCTCAAAGAGAATGCAAAGGATATCCAGACTTGTCCCTACAGGAATCCGACTTAGGTTTCAGAGGCTCGCTCAGACGTATCGCTCTACCGAGGCGAATCATCGCTAAGGTGGGTGGCTAAGGTGAACTTGTCTTTGCTTAGCCAGCACACATAAAATCTGGAATATTTATGCTAGTTGCTAGGTGATTCACCCCCTGCATGCTAATAAATCCAACGCACCTAGCTAAGGGAATAATCCTAACTTATATTGCTTGCTAGAACATGGAAATGAAATACTGCTTATACTCAGACCCTCGTATGCTAAGTCCCTTAACGGTTTCATCTCTCGGCTTACCTTCGGGTCCGAGTAAACGTGCCTGCTTATGTTCCTTAGAAACGCATGCTTGTCTGCTTGAATGTTGCCATGTTTTTATCCAAACCCCGGAAGACTACTACGTAGTCGTTCCGTGCCTGTATGAACCTGCAAGTATCCGGGACCGTTAGGTCACCAAGGCAGCCCCGAACCAGGGAAATGCATCAAGACAAGTTATTGTACAGAACCAAGATTCAAGTATCCCGTATACTCGTGTACTCGTGTTCCCGTGCACTCGTGTTCTCGTGTTCTAGTGCACGTGTGTTCTCGTGTATCTCGTATAATCGTGTTGCCTGAGATTGGTTAAATCGTGTTGCCTGAGATTGGTTAAATCGTGTTGCCTGAGATTGGTTAACCCTGACTTGCATGTCGCGGACTAGTTCCACGGACGGTCACCGGGGTACTGGGGCCGATCTGGTCCGGATGGAGCTCGTGTGTAGTCTCGTGTGCAGGGAGGATAGCTTGCAACGCATCATGTTCGTGTGCCTCGTGTACACGCGTAGCATGCTATCCTTGTCCTCGACTACGTCCATAATGGCTTTGCCAGCGACCGTGTTCAAATAGATAAGTCATCCTCGCTTAGCGGCTATCCGCGTGCGAGTCACTGTATCGCATCAAGAACAAGTAAACACCTGAACGATCATGTTAAAACGACCCTCATGTTTGCATATGCTATGCCTTCTGAATGTTATACTTGCTCGTGCTTAAAATAACAAGTTTGCCTCAATGTTTGCCTTGGACAGGGAAGGAGATGGTAAGTTGGTAAGTCTCGCCGTGTTTCCTCTCATGTTGCACGGCGCACTGCCCGACACATTAGGCTATTCAATATCTTGTATGAAACTGATCCTAAGGCAACTAGAAAGACAACTTAATAGTTGTGCACGAAACCTGTATTACGTGTTTGGATTTGTCGAGCGGGCGAGTAGCTTCCCCACCAGTGCATTCAATGTACTGATAATCTACCAGTTTGTATGTAGGGTACGGGAGAACCTCGTTCGGTGCGGACTCCTCCTTCGTGCGTGCTAAGGCCAGGAGTTCCCTCTGAAGCCTTGCAATGGTGCATCCGGGACTGAAGCACATATACAAGACATAATGTTGGAGCGTCGTCTGACCATCGCCTGTACAATCATTCCACAGTTGTAGCCACTTGACACGCTTTATGTTTCAGAGAGAGAGGCTTGAGCGACTTGTAATCTCGGCTATACGCCGCCTGTAACACATGTTTATATCAATAAAGAGTTGCTTACTTCAAATTTGTGTTTCAATGCTTCCGCTATATTTGTCTACTCAGTGAACCTGTTACCGAATCGCTATGCGTTCATGACTCCGCTGCACTCGGACAAATCTGTGCAACTCTGTGGCTTAGAACTCTTGCCGCCAGCCAATGAACCATGGCCTTGCACGGGCGTGGGTCACGCTCGTGCGGCATCACGCCCGGATGGGTCAAAGCGATCATTCCGCGGGAGCGCTGGCGAGGGTGATTTTCGCCTAGCTGGAACGGCCGAATAGCCTGCGGGAGATCGGGGCGTGACATCCATGACACGATAATACCTCTAATAACTGCCAAGTCTCCTAGCATGCAAAGTTTTTATTGACAGTTATTTTCTATCACACGTCCCATACGTACAGGAGGCCAGACCTGTCACGCAAGTCCATGTTCTATGTGAGACTCATACTCGTGTAACAAATGTGTCAAGGCCAATGAAACCTAAGAATGCTATATGATAATGGGGTGGTCTCATAAACTAGGTCACATGCATATATATAAATAAAAACAGAATACGACATCACCGTCGTTGCACCCAAGTTTCCTTGGACGCGCAGTTTATATAGCAGTTTAAAATATATGGCTAAATAGACAAAAATAAAATGCATGCATCATATGGAATATAAATTACAGTACAATGGCAAGATATACTTGCCTGTCAAGGAAGTTGCGTAGTACCAACAACCTGCTCCAGAAGTCGCGCAGAACGATCCAATATCCTATATACATATAATATAGTATAATAATGCATCAGCCATTACACTAGCACATACACAACCATAATTATACTGAACTCAGAGGGTACGCTAGGGGTGACACTGGTCAACTAACAAGGTCAATTACTCGTCTAATTATGCGGGTGTTATGTCCTTACTGTTGTATAAAATTAAACAGTCAACTCTCTATCATGTCTAGGCCATTACGTCAGTGTACACAAGGCAGTCACTTCACAAGTTCTTAGGGTCACTTGGTCAAACATAAATATGGGTCGTACAATATAAATACATATATAGTCATAATTATCATTTAGTATTTACTTAATTATACAATATATATATATATATATATATATATATATATATATACCAAATTGAACAATATACGCATACGCGTACGTATACGTATTGGGTTCACCGACTCAGGGTCTGATGTCAACTAACTGTGGTAAAGCAATACTAATGTCCTACTGGCATACCCACAAGCATACATAAAAGGAGAAGAGGGACAGGTTCGAACCTCAGGATACGCTCACGGGGACGACGATGACGACGAGGGTGATGATGAGGATGATGATGGTGATGATGATGGGGGTAATGATGATGGTGATGGGGTGATGATGATGGTATTGATAATGAAGGGGATGATGATATACAATGGTGATGATAAGGTGATTGCTGCTCTGGCCAGGGGGAGGTCCGGCGAGGAGGAGGAGGAGGAGGACAGGGAGAAGGTGGTGGTCGTGTTAATGGGAGGTGGTGATGAGGATGGTGATGGTCATGATGGAAGGTTGCTGTCGAGGGATGATGGCCGGGAAGGAGAAGAAGTCGGGAAGGAGTTGCTGCTGGAGAAGGAGGTCGAGGAGCGAAGGAGAAAGTCGGGTGTTCAGGTGGCGGAGAAGGCCGGGGGGCGATCGGGGAGAAGGCTCAGGTGCAATTGGGGTCGGGGTTGAGTGCAGGCTGCTCAGCATGGATGACCGAAATTCGGCGGAGGTCAGGGAAGGAAGATGAAGAAGAGAGCAGGGAGGAGATGGGTTAAGGAGAGGCGTGTGCAGGCTACTCCGGCCGGCGGAGGTGATGCTGCTGGGTCTGCTCCGGCGGCCTCATCGACAGGGAAGGAAAGGAGATGAGATTGATGGTGGATGAGTAGGTCAGGGTCGTAGCCGCTGCTCAACGGTCAGGGAGTCAGAGGATGAGCGGTGAGGGAGGTCGATGGCTGAGGCGGGTGGTCCGGCGAGGTTGAGGTGGACGGATTCGGCTGCGGGAAGAGGAGGAAGGAGATGAACAGGGAAGGGAGGTTGAAGTTGGTATTCGGCTAGTTAGGTTTCTTTGGGTTTGCAAATGAATAAAAAGGAAAAGTTTGTATTTATACATGTGGAAACTAGGGTTTGGGGGTTGACCTAAGGGATTAGGCTTGGTCAACATCTTGGGATTGGTCCTTGGCTTGACATGGGGATGTTTGGAGGGCTATAATTTACATTGTTTAAAATGCAATGCTAGGGTTAAATGAGGGGGCGATGTTGTGTGTTTCACATTCCGAGAATTATGGAGGAAATTCATATGAAGAAGAAATATGTTTCTTCATGTGTTGTGTCCAATGGTGTGGACACCTCAATGCACTTTTGCATAAAAGCGCCCAACAAATAGAAAATTACACAAAGATAAAAATTGATTAAATTAATTAAAATTATTATAATTGGTGTTCGAGAATTAATTAGAAGTACATAGGGCTAAAATTAAGTGGGACACAAGTGTCATGGACGTAGGGGACTCAGAATAAAATATTATCATAAATTGGGTTGTACAAAATGGGTCAAGATTGTGTCTCTAATTTTGATTGGAACGCACAAGGATACAAAGTTAAATTTATTTAGAATTAAATACAAACATCTGCGACGAATATTATGCGACTAAAATGTAGCACAAGAGAGCATAATTATAAGTTACACCGAGGTCAGAATAGAAGGCTAGCACGTCTAGGACAAGGATGTAAAATTTATAGGAAGGCAATGGCTAGTGAGGTGCTCCAATTATTGAAGCAACGGTAAGGTGCACTAAGTGATATAAATATTGCAAAATTAAATAAAATATCGTGTTCTATTTCTAATTGGATTCAAACTAGCTCTGATCTCTCTATCTAAGCCAAGTAGGCCTAATTTTGGGTGAGGGGGTTTACACCTTTCGATGTATGCCAGACTTCCTTGAAGGCCATAAAGTTCTCTGAGGTTCTTTGGTGGGTGCATTTCTATGATTTCTTTAGTCTTGTCAGGGTCTACGTGGATACCCTTTCGAAGTTATGACAAAACCCAAAAATTTGCCATTGGAGACTCCCAGGAAGGATTTGGTAGGATTTATCTTGAGCTGATGCGCATGCATCAGGTCGAACAAAGTCTTCAAGTCTCGGGGGTGATCACCTTTGGAGCGACTCTTGACAACGATGTCATCAACATAATACTCCACTGTCTTGCGCAGATGTTCACGGAAGATGGTGCTCATAGCTCGTTGGTATGTAGTACCTGCGTTCTTCAGACCAAAGGGCATGATTGTGTTGTAGTATACTCCTATCGGCGTTCGGAATGATGTATGCTTCTCATCGTCAGAAAAAATCTTAATTTGATTATAGCCTAAGAATCGGTTCATGAAGGACATGCGCTCGAAGCCACAAGTATTGTCAATAATTATGTCTACGATCGGAAGGGAAACTCATCCTTAGGGTACGTCGCATTTAGATCACGAAAGTCGATGCAGATCCGGATCTTTTCATTCTTTTTGACGATGAGCACGATGTTGGCTACCAAATCCGGATGTTGTTCCTCGCGAATGAAGCTACTAGTTATCACTTTATTGACTTCAGCTTCGATGGTATTCATGATGTCCGGCCAGAAGTGTCATTGTTGTTGCTTGACCGTCTTAGCGTTCGACAAGATATTAAGCTTGTAGACCATGATTTGGGGGTCCAGTTCTGGCATGTCTTCGTAACTCCAGGCAAAGACATTGATGTATTCCTTGATGAGCTGTAGCATGGATTCTCGATCCTTATCGGACATACTTTTGCCGATGAAGATAGGTTTAGGGGAGGATTCGTCGCCTAGATCGATTTATACGACTTCATCCTCAGTGGGAGGTTCTTGTTGCTCGAACCGTATCTCCTATTGTGTGTCTAGGCGTTGGACTCACGGTTCCACTTCAAAGAGTTCAAGTGGATCCTTGTCGTCTTCCTCAGAGTCAGCTGACATCATGTTGGCAGACATTGTTTATTTGAGCATCTCTCCGATACTGATATCAGAGTCCCAAGCAAAATATTCTGAAGAGTGAGAGTGTAACTCATCTTCTTCATCCGAGCCTTCAGGGGTTGTGGGAGGCATGACGTACCCTAAGCCATGCTTGGTCTTATAGTAGTAATCCTCAGACTTGCCTGCAAAAGCCTGCTGACGTAGAGGCAGTCGTTGACCTTTGCCATAGTTTAAGCCCCTAGCGGCTTTTAGGTCTTACCCCATCTTATGGATAAGGTGTTTGGTTTGAGATCTGTACCGGTGGGGTGACAATTTACCTGTATCGAGTTCTGGCTCCAATTCCTCTGGGACAGAGGATTGGGGACTTTCCACTCTGCCGAAGATATTGAGTTTGTCTCCCCTCTTCCTTACTGGAACTATGATGTGTTGGACCAATATTTATGTTGAGTTTTTGAATATAGCTAATCGATTAAGTTTAGCATTATGGTAATCGATCAATCACTATAGTATCTTCTACTTAAACTCAGTATTGTCCAGATATATTATATTTGCTTCTGTATATTTCCTTGTTCGTCTAACATGTACTTGTAGAAAGTAATAAGCAAGATCAGCAATGGACATATGCTATATGACGATAAGCTGAAGACAGCGTTATACCAGAAGATTTTGTCCAACTGCCTACAACTTATCTGGAGCCTCGCACCCGGGGGTTCCGTTGCTCGGTCAGCGGAAGGGGGTCGAGGGGGCAGCGCCCCTCGTGGTGGTTCTGGGGTGAAGCCCCTGAAAGGTATTCAGATTTCCAGATCTGGTTATCTTTGGACAACTGCGGTCAAGTAAAAAAGTGACTTCAAGTCAGCAGATATTTCAGAAGTTTGGCGTCATCAATGCTCTTGGTTTTTATATGTAATATTTTATTTATTTCAGTCTAGGATTGATGTAAGCTGAGTCACACTGGTAAATCCAAGTACCTATATCCAGATACCTAGCCCAATCAAATAAACCAAAGAACCTATCCACCAAATCAGGCCACATTCATTAACAAAGTCTACCATACTTAGAAACCGAACTCGGGTCGGACTCATGCCGAACTCGGTTACCATTTTGGTATAAAATCAACCAGTTTAATTAGATCCTGATTTCTTGGCCCAACTGTTGGAAATTTGAATTAAACCCCATCCAAATTCTGGCCGAATTCTGTTTGCCTACAAACTATAAATGGGATTAGAATTCTACATTCCTACTCACTCAACCATTCTTAAATTTTCTATCCTTTTGTGAGCAAACATCTAAGCCTTAACTTTTCCATCTCCAAGAGCAAATCCCTAGCCTTCCTAGTGCCAAGTGCGGTCTCGGTCTAGAAGTCTTTAGAGTTGTAAAGAACTTGGTTCCATCAGTTACTCTCTCTCTCTCTTTAGCTGTGAAGTTGCGAGACTTTGGATCAAACCTCGTGGTGTAAAGAAGTGTCAAGCCTTCGGAATAAAGCTTGTGATTCACCATTGATGATTATAGTGGATAAAACTTTGAGCTTGAGTTCTCGGGACTGGACTAATCCTTTCAGAGGAAAACTAGTATACATCGTTGTGTTTGCCTTTGCTCTTTCTTTCTCTTACTTTATTATATTGCATATACACTGCTAGTTATTTACTGCATTTATTTTGCTTAATTTTTAATTGGGTAGATTATTTCGTTGTACTCTTTTCACCCCCCTCTACAGTTGCCTTACGGTCCTTCAAGATGTAGGAGTTTTGATTGAGAAAATTTTGGTTCACTGCATAGGTGGTAGTCACTTGTATATGCAGGTGAAAGCCTAGACCGTGCTCCCTGAAATATAATGTTCTGATATGTGCAACATCCGAGTAGTTCAAAGATAGCCCTTTATTCATAAAATAAGGTATCTTATTTTTATTAATTACATTGTTAAGAGAAGGGACATTAGCATGAGCGGCTACGTACTCCTTCAGTTCATCATTCCCGAGATATACCCCTAGTGCGAGTGATGGCTTCAGAGGTCTCCTGTACAGCTTTACCACTAAAGGTTCGGAACTCATAGTAGGTACCGGATCTTCCTTCAGCGGTCGATCGGTCTACGAAGGTGAACAACCAGAGGTTCGAGTGATTTTTTGTGCAGTTTTACCATGAGGGAAAGGGCTGTGTCGGGAGCGCATACTTTGAGATAGACTCTCAAGGAATCATCCGATGTTGTCCAGTCTCTGCCTCATCGTCAGCATCATTGCCACCTTTATCATGGTGGACTTACCTGTAGGAGATTTAGTCAGAGTAATAGGCCTCAACCACTTTGAATGGATCCACGTTGGCAAATTCTGTCTTGACGACGCCATGATCGTCCACGTACTTCAAGCACTGGTGCAAAGTCGATGGTACGATTATGTACTGGTGTATCTACGAAAATAGGATGTTATAGGATACGTCTATGTCTATGACATAGCAGGTGACCTCTGTTTTCAAATCGCTGATCTGACATTTCAAGCGAATCTTTTTCTGAGGGTGGCTCCTCCCTACGTTGAAGCCACTAATGGCAGTATTGGTTGCTGCCAGGTGTTGCATCGGGATACCCAAGGCCCGAAGCAGACTATGCGGGATGATGCTGATTGACGAGCCAGGGTCGATGTGCATCCGGTCTACCTTGATGGCACCGATGTACCCTGTATAATATAGAGGATGTTAGTGTTGATTGTTCTTTAGCAACATGCCTTGTTTCGAGAACGTGATATTGGGTATCGCCTCCATCACATTATTGCAGTGGGGGCATACGGCAGGATCCTCAACTGGCGGCTTGACTTACGCCAGGTAGGTGTCGACATTCTGCAATCCTTCACTCAGAGCAACCCGAGTGTCTTTCGAGAGTTGGAGAAGTTCGAATAGTGACAACTTCGCTAGGGTATTGGCCAGTTGTGCCAAGATATCAAAGTTTTAGGGCTTCTATAGTCCCTCAGCAGTATCTTTGCGCAAATATTTGTCAAAGCAAGTTTCTTTCTGGTTGGACTTATCCGGTGCTGGAGGTTGAGATGGACCTGGATCGGATGTGGCGATTGGAAGTACACCATTATCAGGGATGTCGTATTCTCGTTGGTACGCTAGGCGTGACCTCGTTGTTCCTGCTATAGCTTCTTCTGAAGGAATAAAAACCGTGTAGCAGGAATTGGACTTGTTGCCCTTGGACTTGGTGGCAGAAGGTGTTGTCTGGTGCATCAAGTCTGGAACAAGATCTGGATAGACCTATATGACCTTCCCATATGATGTGGTAAGAGGTATCAGCCCGGCTGTTTGGTCATGAGCTGGCAGATGATTGACAACCTTCATTGTTGCCCTGGGGATTGGGATTATTCCGTCTTGGGCTTCCATTGCCGAAAAGTTATCAAACTGGAGAGATACCATATTAGCAGCAACTTTTTGTTATCGAAATACAAGGCGAGGGCCTTGGTGTCGAGAAGAAGCTTCAGTGTGTAACAATCCCGCATCATATGGTGGATGTATCGATGGTAGTGGCAGTACTTCGGATTACTCACATCGACTGTCTCAACGTGGCGCTTGGCATCAGGGAGACAAAGCTTGTTTCCCTTCATTAGCACATCAAAGATTGCCATGACTTCATCGTCTTCGAAATAATAAGTTTCTTTCAGTTTTGGTACCTCTGTAGGCTTTTGCTCAGACTTCTTTGTTATACTAGCGACAAGAGCCTGCTTCTCCTTGCCATTCCGAGCACTATTGTCGATGTTGTTGTTGCTATTGTAAGGGCATTTTTCTCTATCATCAGCGACGGAGATCTGTATTTCCAAGAGGCGGGCGTCATTTACTTTCTTCTCAGCACCGACAATATTTATGATGAACGTCGTCCAGTGTTTAAACTGAGAGTTGCCCATCCAGAGTCTTACTGTGGGGAGAAGATTTCTCCGACATATGTCCATCAGCGTGGACTCTGGGTTACCGGGGGGTAACTTTAGCGCTTCTTGCCTTTACCACTTGATATATTCCTGTATAGACTATTTCTCCCTTTGTGTGATGTCCATTAAAGAGGTTATCGTCATGTCATTTCCTTCGTCGTAGAACAGAGCAAGGAAAAGATCTTTGAGGTCGTCAAATAAAAAAATGTAATTGTCCTGGAGGGTGCAGAACCAATCGAAAGCTATTCCAGACAATGCCCCAACAAAAAGCTTGGTTAAGAGGGCATTATTGTGAGGCAGATGCCCCTTTGCCGTCTCGAAGTAACTCATGAATTTACGGGGTGAAGTCTTCCCGTAAAACGGAGTCAAGTTAAAGGGCTTGTACTTGGGCGGGTACGGTACGTCTCTCCACTCGAGATAATACGGTTGTCAGATCCCGAGCTCGTGTAGTGAGTCCCGATTGCCTATTGAGTCTAGGCGAACTCAGAGTTCTCGTACCTCCCGTATTGCTTTTTGGGCTTCATAGACCGCGAAAGGGGCAGATGATCCGGGCAGGGGATGATTGCGCCAGTGTATGGAGCGGTTGCATTTGAATCCCCGTTTGACCTGGGGTCCAGGCTTGCTTGACCAGAGACCCTTGGTGGTTGTGAGGCTATATTCTCGCCTTGATCTCCAGTATTGTTTGGGTTAAGGCCTATATTGACGCGCTCATGGTTTGTATTATAGCCTAGATGGTTTCGAGGCGCTGTAGATCGTTGGGGCCCTCGCGATCATCCCCTACCATGTATATTGTTCTCATATGAGGACACATGGATAGGACGATGGACGTCACACTTTTTGCCTCAGACACTTGTCGAGAATAGTCATCCGGGAAAGTTGGTAGTGCCACATCCTCTTCGAACTCGGAGGGAACACTACCCCTAGCGTAGGAAGCTGCGTCCTCTTGACGAGGATGACTACTCCTAGGGATCTCAGCATCTGCTCCTTGGGAATCGACGTGTCCTCGTAATGCTAGATTATCATAGAGGTTTGGAGGGTTACAACCCCCCAGCTTGCGTAGCCACCTGGGGTCTTAAGGAAGAACTACCCCCAGTGGTTGACAACTTCTTCTTTGAGCGGGTGCCCAGGAAAATACCTTCTGCGGCTTTCGCTGCCTGTCCTTATTTGATCCGTCTTCTTGACTCGCTGGCCGAGAGCGATTGACTGGAGGTGCTGGACTTCTGACATTCCCTCATGGAGGGGGCCTTCTGTCACTCCCCTGTCCCAAAATATCGAGGGACTAGCCACGTGGCAATGGCCAGCAGCACAACTCCAATAGGCAAACCCAATTTAATGGACCCGTTAGAGTGCACTTAAGCTGTAATATATATAAATGCAGTCTATACCATCTTTTATCGTATAATTATAATCTCATCCACAAAAAGTACACAGAAGTTATTATGATAAACCAGTCAAAATAATAGATAAAGAAAATAGTCCATCAACAAATCCAAGTAAATAGCGTCTCGGGGAATAACCCGACACAATAAAGGAAAGAGAATATCAGCAATATATATGTCCATGAGTCCAGATATGAAATAATAATAAGCATAGATAACTGAGTAAATAACGGAATACTCAGGAGAAGTCCTCTCGCAAAAACTCGTCCTCTAGTGCCAGTACTTCTCCAGCGTCAGCTCCTGTCCCGTATATCTTGGGATAATCCTCCTCTGCTGTACCTGGGGACATAGTCTGGATCCAGGTCCTCAGGGGACATAGCAAGGTACAAGAAACACTCAATCCAAATGAAATGTAGTAAATAAAATAGATCCTCAGGGCAAGCTATGTAACCAACTATGTAAAATACAAATGAGAGCATCACTAGTACTCAGACTGAGACCACTACAAGCTCTATGTCGGGGAGCCCGTAGCAGCAAGAATATCACGTAATGGGCCAAGCTCTGGTACAACGACTAAAGTACCTCCAATAGTAAAGTATATATATATATATATATATATAATCAGCATGTAGCCTGTGTGTCTCTTCCTACCCAATGTAACCTCACGTCTCATGTCCATAACACGCAAGATCATGACCTCTAACTAGTACAATGAGTCATAATGATATCTATGTATATCCAAGTCTCATGTCACGAATCCTGTAAGCCTATACAAAATTACTATAAATAACTCAGAAAAGATTATATCACATAAAATAGTGTCAAGTATCCTATAGTATGACGTACTTGGTGAAGCAAGCACGTAAAAATATAGGATCGTGGTATCAACTCTCTAAGTGACGTTACACGACTTCGCGTACGGCGTCGACACCCGAATCTTATTCGGACTCTAAACAACGTCTCACGGTCCTAGGCTGAACAGGTACATCATAGAAATATATATATATATATATAGAAAGAACACAAGCAATTAATATCACTTGAAATACTGTAAGTTGGCAAGGTACACTTGTCTGGATTCTGAGCTCCGTCGGTTGCTCCGATATAAGTGGTATATCCAAATACGCCCCCGAATGCTGAAACAAATATCATCAGTGCTCTCAGAATACTTGAAATAGCTAGGATTGACTACCCATAAGTCCAATTTGGACACATGGGCAGAATTGACAATTTTTGGTCAAAGTGGAGTCCATATGTGGCCCATTTCGCACCAAAAAATGTGCCAAAGATAAAGTTCTCCAAATTTGTCAAACTTAGTGCCTACGAGTCTAGAAAGATGATACAAATCCAACAGAACGTCCAAAACTGAATTTTGATGAGCCGGTCACGAAATCGTCCGTCAAGTGGTGGGGCCCACGAAACGGTATTTCGTCAACGTTCTCAGAATCGAACCAAACTTGGGTCACAGGACCAGCGTAATACTGTGAATCTGATGGCGCAAGTTTCATTATGAAATGACAATCACACACGAAATTATGACGAGTGTCAGAATATGCCGATATGGAACTTTTTGACGGATACGAGTTAATTTCGGTATGCACGCACATCCAAATCAAGTTCTGTAAAATCCCATAAGTCCGTGTTAACGATACACGCCTTTCGGTACAATTCGCATACGACGAAGTCTCCTCGTTTAGCGAAACCCACCCTATTTGGGGAAAATTCGGGTTTAAGAAATTAAGTTTTCGGTCAATTTTAACACCAAATAAATTACAACATACATCGAATTAAAATAAACTAATTAAAGAGGTTAGCAAATAGATATTTTGTGTATATTTTATATTATTACATTTATTATAGATATTAAATTTCCTTAGAGTATTCTCTTAGTTAATTAGCAAATAAATTTCTTGATATATTTACTTATATAAATATTTATTTAGAATCATTTTTAGGTTATTTTAGATTTTTGAATATTTTCTAGAATTTTTAGGTAATTAAAACATAGGGAACGTAAATTTCTAGGACTTCTATGATTTACTTTGAGACCATACTTGCATGTTATTCCTACCAAATATTTATTTTGGGTTAAAATATTTAATTATATATTTTTTATAATTTATTTAGAATTTTAAGAAATTTATTTATATTTTTGAAATTAATTAGGATTTATTTGGTTATATATAGTCTTAATATTAGATAGATGCTAATTTATTGTTAATAGATATTAATGAGATTATATATAAATTATTTGTATTAGCTTTAATTATATTTAAGATTATGAATTATTGAGATAAACTTAAACTCTATTTTTAAATTAATTCAAATCCTGAGCCTACTAGGAAAACAACTTCATGCATATCCTATCCTTATTTAAACTGATCCTAATCATATCCAAATTAGCCAATCCTAGTCTTATTCAATTAAACAATCTTCACCATTATAAATACCTATTAGACTTATGGAATAAACTCATCTTTCATATTTTTTATCCCCAAACTCCTCTCTTTTTCGTCTAAAAATAATCAAAATTCGTCATAAATTCAGCCTCATTTTCTAGTAGTTATGACGACTTAAAAAGACGATATCTTCTAGCTCCGGACTACAAACGTGCTCCAGTTTTTTTTGTTAGAACATATCAAGGTTAGTTTTCTGAATATATAAATTATTTTAATAATTCAGAACCTATTTTTCCAGAAAATTCTAAAAGTGCCAGCTGTCCGAAATTAGACGCGTTTTGGTATTTTTAAGATTTCGGGAGATCCCGAACTCGAAATTACAAACCGTTTGAAGTTACGGTAAACTTGTCTACGGTGAACTTGTCTTTGCTTAGCCAGCACACATAAAATCTGGAATGATACATGATAGTCGCTAGGTGAATCACCCCCTGCATGCTAATAAATCCAACGCACCTAGCTAAGGAAATAATCCCAACTTTTATTGCTTGCTAAAATATGGAAATGAAATATTGCTTATATTCAGACCCTCGCATGCTAAGTCCCTTAACGGTTTCATCTCTCGGCTTACCTTCGGGTCCGAGCAACTTGCCTGCTTTTGTTCCTTAGAAACGCATGCTTGTCTGCTTGAATGTTGCCTTATTTTCATCCAAACCCCGGAAGACTACTAAGTAGTCGTTTCGTGCCTGAACGAACCTGCAAGTATCCGTGTTCATGTGTTCTCGTGTACTCACGTAGCCTGTTTGGCAAAAACGTACTCATGTAGCCTGCTTGGCGGAAACGTAATCACGTAGCCTGTTTGGCGAAACTCACGTAGCCTGCTTGGCGAAACTCACGTAGCCTGCTTGGCAAAATAATGGAACTGGAAAAGACCATGACCTGCATGTCGCGGACAACTCGGAAACGAGGTAAAGTTCCACGGACGGTTCCGGCACACTGGGGCCGATCCGATCCGGATGGAACTCATCGTTCAGTCTCACGTTCTTGGACGGGATGGTCTGTAGCACTCACGTTATTGGCTGCATTCCATCTTCGTCACAGACTGAATGCACGTATAGTCTCACGTAATTGGACAGGGTGGTATGCGGTGCCTCACGTTCTTGCACGTAGCAAACCATCCTTGTCATTGACTAGATTGGTCCTTCATGGCTATGCCAGCGACTCATGTTCATATAGATAAGTCATCCTCGCTTAGCGGCTATCCGCGTGCGAGTCACTACATCGCATCAATGAACAACTTAACACCTGAACAATCATGTTAAAACGACCCTCATGTTTGCATATGCTATGCCTCCTGAATGTTATACTTGCCCATGCTTGAATTAACGATATTTGCCTCAATGTTTGCCTTGGACAGGGAAGGAGATGGTAAGTTGGTAAGTCTCGCCGTATTTCCTCTCATGTTGCACGGCGCACTGCCCGACACGTTAGGCTATTCAATATTTGCATAAAACTGATCCTAAGGCAACTAGAAAGACAACTTAATAGTTGTGCACGAAACCTATATTACGTGTTTGAATTTGTCGAGCGGGCGAGTAGCTTCCCCACCAGTGCATTCAATGTACTGATAATCCACCAGTTTGTATGCAGGGTGCGGGAGAACCTCGTTCGGTACGGATGCCTCCAACGTGCGTGCTTAGGCGTGAAGATCACTCCGAAGCAACGGTGCATCCGGGACTGAAGCACATATACAAGACATAATGTTGTGAACATCGCCTGACCATCGCCTGTACATTCATTCCACAGTTGTAGCCACTTGGCACGCTTTTACTGTTTCAAAAAGAGAGGCTTGAGCGACTTGTAATCTCGGCTATACGCCGCCTGTAATACATATTTATATCAATAAAAGAGTTCCTTTACTTCAAACTTGTGTTTCAATGCTTCCGCTATATATTGTCGACTCAGTGAACCTGTTACCGATCGCCTATGCGTTCATGACTCCGCTGCACTCGGACAATCTGTACGACTCTGTGGCTTAGAACTCTTGCCGCCAGCCAATGAACCATGGCCTTGTACGGGCGTGGATCACGCTCGTGCGGCATCACGCCCGGATGGGTTAAGCGATCGTTCCGCGGGAGCGTTGGCGAGGGTGATTCTCGCCTAGCGGGAATGGCCGATTGCCTGCGGGAGATCGGGGCGTGACAGAATGGTATCAGAGCCTGGCTTCTACGCCTTTGGTCTCAATTCGATATCTTTGTTTCGAAAGCTCGTTCGTGGGTTATGTACACGCTCTCTCTCAATGCCTCGATGGGATGTTCCAACAATAAGTCTAAATACTTTCAAAATGCGTTTTGAATGATATGCTTGCTAGTCTGGTTGTATGCTGCGAGTGGCCTTTATGCCAACCTGTGCGAACCCTTGAGAGTATCGCTAGTTGCTTGTCCGATTTTCACTAGCTCTAAGTTTGGTTGAATGCATCTAGTCGAGGGACGCCTTGAACTAGTGCACCATCCAAGACTTAAGAAAAAGGTGGAACTCGAGTGCTAAGACTTCGCTATCACTAAGTTGGTTGACGTGTTCACGCTAGAGGGGCCCTTCGAAAGTGCGCACGATCCAGTCTAAGCGATATGCTGATTTCGAAGCTTGTGCAAGTGAATATCCAATAAACAAGTACAACGACTTGTCTAGGATTGCCTCAAACCTAGATTACTGCTTGTCCTTAGTAAGTCTCGAGGACGAGACTTTTTCTAAGTTGGGTAGGATGTAACACCCCGTTCCGCTCAAGCGGACTGCCGTCTCAAACGGCAAAAGTACAACTGTCCCGACCCGCTTTGCCTCGATCAAGAAGCAAAGGATATCCAGACTTGTCCCTACAGGAACTCGGCTAAGGCTTTCAGAGGCTCGTTCGGCGTATCGCTCTACCGAGGCGAATCATCGCTAAGGTGGGTGGCTACGGTGAACTTGTCTTTGCTTAGCCAGCACACATAAAATCTGGAATGATACATGCTAGTCGCTAGGTGAATCACCCCCTGCATGCTAATAAATCCAACGCACCTAGCTAAGGGAATAATCCCAACTTGTATTGCTTGCTAAAACATGGAAATAAAATACTGCTTATATTCAGACCCTCGCATGCTAAGTCCCTTAACGGTTTTATCTCTCGGCTTACCTTCGGGTCCGAGCAACGTGCCTGCTTTTGTTCCTTAGAAACGCATGCTTGTCTGCTTGAATGTTGCCTTATTTTCATCCAAACCCCGAAAGACTACTAAGTAGTCGTTCCATGCCTGAACGAACCTGCAAGTATCCGTGTTCACGTGTTCTCGTGTACTCACGTAGCCTGCTTGGTAAAAACGTACTCATGTAGCCTGCTTGGCGGAAACGTAATCATGTATCCTGTTTGGCGAAACTCACGTAGCCTGCTTGGCGAAACTCACGTAGCCTGCTTGGCGAAATAATGGAATTGGAAAAGACCCTGACCTGCATGTCGCGGACAACTCGAAAATGAAGTAAAGTTCCACGGACAATTCCGGGGCACTGGGGCCGATCCGATCCGGATGGAACTCATCATTCAGTCTCACGTTCTTGGACGGGATGGTCTGTAGCACTCACGTTATTGGTTGCATTCCATCTTCGTCACAGACTGAATGCACGTATAGTCTCACGTAATTGGACAGGGTGGTATGCGGCGCCTCACGTTCTTGCACGTAGCAAACCATCCTTGTCATTGACTAGATTGGTCCTTCATGGCTATGCCAGCGACTCATGTTCATATAGATAAGTCATCCTCTCTTAGCGGCTATCCGCGTGCGAGTCACTACATCGCATCAATGAACAACTTAACACCTGAACAATCATGTTAAAATGACCCTCATGTTTGCATATGCTATGCCTCCTGAATGTTATACTTGCCCATGCTTGAATTAACGATATTTACCTCAATGTTTGCCTTGGACAGGGAAGGAGATGGTAAGTTGGTAAGTCTCGCCGTGTTTTCTCTCATGTTGCATGGCGCACTGCCCGACACGTTAGGCTATTCAATATTTGCATGAAACTGATCCTAAGGCAACTAGAAAGACAACTTAATAGTTGTGCACGAAACCTATATTACGTGTTTGGATTTGTCGAGCGGGCGAGTAGCTTCCCCACCAGTGCATTCAATGTACTGATAATCCACCAGTTTGTATGCAGGGTGCGGGAGAACCTCGTTCGGTGCGGATGCCTCCAACGTGCGTGCTTAGGCGTGAAGATCACTCCGAAGCAACGGTGCATCCGGGACTGAACCACATATACAAGACATAATGTTGTGAACATCGCCTGACCATCGCCTATACATTCATTCCACAGTTGTAGCCACTTGGCACGCTTTTACTGTTTCAGAGAGAGAGGCTTGAGCGACTTATAATCTCGGCTATACGCCGTCTGTAACACATATTTATATCAATAAAAGAGTTCCTTTACTTCAAACTTGTGTTTTAATGCTTCCGCTATATATTGTCGACTCAGTGAACCTGTTACCGATCGCCTATGCATTCATGACTCTGCTGCACTCAGACAATCTGTGCGACTCTGTGGCTTAGAACTCTTGCCGCCAGCCAATGAACCATGGCCTTGCACGGGCGTGGATCACGCTCGTGCGGTATCACGCCCGGATGGGTTAAGCGATCGTTCCGCGGGAGCGCTGGCGAGGGTGATTCCCGCCTAGCGGGAACGGCCGATTGCCTGCGGGAGATCGGGGCGTGACAGTGCGTGGCCTAGGGCGAGGTATCGGAAACCGAGGGTATCCCGGTATCTCAAGGAGGCGAGTTTGAGAATTTTCTAGCTTAATGAGCTCGGTTTGACCTAGAATTTCAGGAGCACCCTAGTTTGACCTAGACTTGACTGTAGTTGACTCGGTTGACCGCCAAAGTCTACTTTTGACCTAGTTTTGACCCAGAGTTGACGTTTTGGATCTAGAGTTGACTTTTGACCCAGATTTTACCGGTTTAACCCGTTTGACCTAGAACGACCCTAGAAGCCTATTTTTAGTTATTTTATATCTGTTTAACTCATTAGAACCCTGTTTAACCTTGCTTTTCGCATTAGGTCCTTGCGACACCGGTTCGGATCGCCAGTTGCTCAGGACGTCAGGCGAGTACATTCTCTGGTAGTTTTTATTATCTGATGATTATTATGATTCAGCTTCTAGTATAGTATCATCTGATTATTCTGGCACAACACGGGACACTGACTGGTATTTCTGGATTCATTTACTTGCGACACGTACATTTTATGTTTCTGGCCTCTATTCTGGAATCACTACTGGCATCACCTACAGGCATCACCTACAGGCATCATTCATGTTCAGGCTGGACTCATCTTGATTTACGTATCGGGTCTTGGATCCACTTGTATTAGTCGGGCGGAGAAATACTCGAGTAGATATGTAAACATTCCCATCTGGAATCATCAGAAATCACTCCCTCTGGTCTAATCTGGAATGATAGCAGCCGCGCACCCAGTGCGCGGTAAGCCGTACTTACCCCTAGCCGTTTATATGTCGAAACAAGTATTTCAAAGACACCGAGTTCATTCTTTCTAGTCTGGACTCTCTTGCATTTCTTGCTGGTCTCACTTACATGTTTCTGGACTTGACTCACTACATATTTTTTATGCTGGACTCACTACACGTTCATGTGCACGGACTTGATCTTAGCTTAGATTCTTGTATCTTACAGTTATTACTATCTTGCTCTGATATCCATGCATCTTTACCTTTATGCACCAGTGATTTATATATTTCTTGTCTCATACTACTTGCTTCATTCTTCTTGCTACTTGCTATAACTGTTTTATCGTTTTTATCATTTAAATAGAACTACTGTTAGAGATGTACTTGCTCCAGTCCTGACTGGACATATTTTTTAGAGTATCCGGAGGATTGGTGTCCAACGTTTTATGGGCCTGAGCCTGTTGATGGTGCAGACAGGGACCCTCTAGTTTAGGGGTGAGTTCCGGATTGGTAGCCGGGATCACTAGGACCTTGTTATTGTTTTTATTAGCTTTTAGCACCGAATTTGTCTCCGATTTTGGATTGAGACCTTGTATTGTATATTATTTTGGATGATGTATTATTATTATTGATGTTGTGGTTGTTGTAGTAGTTGTTGTTGGTTAGACTTTAGAGTTGTTAGTCTTCTTTGTTATCTTATCGTGCTTAGATTCGTGATTGAGTACTTGATTATCATTATGATATTGCTCCTCCGTTTGGAGTTGAGATCTTGAGAGGGATATATATTGATTGCGTGAGATTGTTATCTAGATAGTTGACCTAGACAGCGTTCTATCGCCGATGCTGCGGCGTAGGCTGGACGTACCCATGACTTATGCCCAATTTTTTGGGTGCGGGTCGTGACAACAACTCACACACACGTCAATGGACATCAGAAATTGACATACCGCGGGGGTAGCGACCAGCGAGACTCCAGAAATCGACATACCGCGGGGGTAGCGACTAGCATGACACAAGCCCGTAGTGCGAACTATATACTACGGTTTACCAGAGTGGTTAAAAGCCCATACGCCTAATGATTGTCCTCTCATGATACTAGGTGCCATGTGTGTGTCAACATATATAATACATAGTAATAACTGAAGGAAAACTACACATGCAATAAATAAACAGAAATACAATAAATAAATATAAATATACTGGCGGATCCGACCCGACCCGCTAGGGGTTGAGCCGGGCTCGAGCCCAATGGGCCGGGCCGGGCCGGACCGGGCTCTGGGCTTGGGTTTAATATTAATAATAATAATAATAATAATAATAATAACAATAATAATAATAATAATATCATTAAACAATTAAATAATTAAATAATTATATTTAGGTGTTTTAAAAAATAGGTCCGGGGCCCAATAAATTCCAGAAAAATTGCCCTAAGTCCAGTTTTTCATTTTACACCCAAAAATATTATTTTTATAATATTTTAATACTGTTTATTATCATTTAAAAATTATTTAATAATTAAATTCATGTTTTTAAATTACAGAAAATTCCCAGAAAATTCCAGAAATTTGTGAAAAGTCCAGATTTAAAAATTTTGAAAAATCAGGGGGTTTACAATAGGTGCCGCATATGCTTATGTTTAGTGGCCGCAGGGGGCTCCTTCAACAGAATGTGATTGCAACTGTAGGCCCATGTTATGGGTAGGTTGCCACGTGTACGTCCTTAATAGGATGTAGTTGAGTCCATGTCAAGCTGCATGTGGACGTTGTTGCGATTTGCTGTTGCTGAAGATCTGGACAGTTCTCATCTTTTGTTTGCGTGACTTGGTCATCTTGACACGTGGACCGTATTTAGTTGGAGAGAATCACTTCAGTCGCAACAGAAAGATTTTATCTCAGTGAACCCTGCCACGTTAGACGCATGGAGTCTGGGACACATAGGACGCATGGAACACATTAATTCTGGAATACATAGGGCCAGAGATGCATGAAACACATAAAGTCTGGAACGTATGGGGCTAGAGACGCATGGAACGCATGAAGTCTAGAACGCATGGGGCTAAAGACGCATAAAATGGATGGAGTCTGGGACACATGTGGCCTCGTACATGTGATATTACATACCTGTCAGGAGTAAAGTTTATGCTGACGTGAGGTGTCACGACCCGCACCCGGTATAGGGGCACGAGAGCGTGGGTACGTCCATCCTATGCCGCAGCATCGGCGATAGAACGCTGTCTAGGTCACAGTAACACTATATAGCTAAATACCTGTCAATGATATCTATCTCCATAAGGAGGTCAATATACATCTCACAATGATCTCACAATGTATCTCAATCACAATAACTATAAGGCACGATAAAGATAAAAGAAAATGACATAGTTAAACACCATGTCTCAACATAAGATAAATCATAGTCTAGCTGTCCAACACAAGTCTCCAATTAAACTTAACATAAGTCTAAACATAAACTGAAATAACCTCCATAAGTCTCAAGCATAAATAAATACTATCTAGATTGCTGTAGGCAATGCCTCATCTAGAAGCATAGTCTCCTCTAGGATCTCTGGTACATAGTCTGCATCTATACCTGGTCCGTAGTGCATGGTACAGAAATTCTCAAGATTCTCTGGAAAAAATATCCAGTCAGGATTGGAACGAAAATACACCTCCAACAGCAGTTCCACATATATTGACAAAAACTATAATACAGTGTAAAGAAATACAAGACAGAATGAAATACTGGCAATAAAAAATATTGGAATAAAGTACTGGAACATCATCATCAATATGCATCTGACAAGGAATAGAACTACAAGTGTACGCAAGTGCAAAGAACTGGTATGTAAGTGTGTATAAGAACAACAACTAGAACATGTAGAAATACAAGATCAATCTATCAAGGTACATGTCAAGAAATCATCTATCTAAGTGTGTGAAACATCAGTATATCATGTGATCGGCTTGGGACTATATGACTCATTACATGGATTAGCGATTATCCCCAACAGGTCAGGCTAACCAGATGTAACAGCGATGAGGCATGTAAGGGTAAGGCTGCACCGACGTGAGATGTAGGTGAGCTAATGCTGCATGTAAAGTTGGGTATGATCACATAAACTACTAATACTTCCCCGTTTTCCCTGCTAGCACGATGGATTCCAATCACGACTCCTCGTGACAGGTCTCAATGATGCTAACTCGTGTAAACAACAGTGTCAGAGTCATGTACACTATACAACAAGAATTATAGAGATAATCAACATAATGGAAACTGTCAGAGAATGTACTCGCCTGGGGTCCTTAGCTGGCAATACCACTGTCCGGTTTCCAAGGTATCGTCTGGATGATCCAACAGTCTTATAAACATACCATATAATACAATACTTCATCAGACACTACTTTAGCTCACAATCAACATAATGATCTCAACAGGCTACGCTAGGGGTGGTCACGTCTGTCGTTGCTTTGAATAACAGACAGTCAATGGTACGGTCTTGCCAGTACGTCAATGTACATTTGGCAGTCTGTTATCATGCTACGGGGTCACCTAGTACACGGGCATATAATGCCTATTATTGTTTATCATAAACATCAACACTACTAATTCAATTTAATAGATATGTGCTTTTAGCTACTTAATAGAGTCTACCTTATGCATGTTCATATGCGTATACTGATACATATTAATCAATTATCTATGTCTATATATACTATCAAACTTATACCATGCATACAATTTATTAAGTATATATACTAGGATACTTATAATACATATAGGGGCATGTATAGATATTATTTGAGAGCATATAATATCTATATACCTATACGTATGCAACTACGTACATATATGTATATACCGATACATACGTATACTAAAACATGCATACGTACATGTGTACTCAAACGAGATTAGGTTCACGTCAAACCTGCGCGTGTGGACGGGGCGGAGATGACGAGGCAGGCCGATCGTCGTGCACGGGGTGCACAGTCGGACTGGGCAGCGGGACCGCTGCTCAGGCGCTCCGGCGAGTCGGGATAGGCGGGCTCCGGCTTCAGCAGCGGGGTCAAGCTACAAGCGTCGGTAGTCGGGCAGTTGGTCGAGTCGTTGCTGCTCCGGTTGACAGCTACGACGCTCGGCGGTTCGGTCGAGCCCACGGGGACGAGTCGAGGTGGACAAGCGGGGTGCTTCGGCGGGTCAGTCAGGCGCGGGTGGTCGACGAGCCGGGGAACCGAGTGCAGGTGCTCGGGTCGGTTGGATCACCGGTCGTCACAGCGGGTTGGCAGGGATTGGCGGCGGTCTCAGGTACGACTCCGGCGAGTCTCCGATCAGGCGGCGGCAGGAACTGAGAGATGATGAACAGTGATGGGAAGGGGGATCGGCTGAGTTAGGGTTGGGGGTTTAAGGAAAAAATAAAAAGGGAAAGGAATATGTATATATATATATATATATATATATATATATATATATATATATATATATATATATATATATATATATATATATATATATATTGGTGTTTGGTTTGACCTAGAATATATTGACCTTGGTCAACACTAGGAAAAAGGCCTTGGCTTGCTATGGAGATATTCCAATGGGCTAGGGTTCGAATGGGTTTAATGGAATTGCGAGAATTGTACTGGTCTAAGGGGTTTGGAGGCCATGGTTTCTAGGAGTTGATGTTAAATTACACATCCCAAAATTTATGGAAAATATAATGAAGAGAGGAAAATGGGTTTAAATGAATTTACGGAAATTTGCATGAAATAGGTTTATTGTTTGCTTAATCAAAATTAATGCAAGGATACGTTCTACAATTATATAGAAGTACAAAGGCTGGATTTACGTGGGACACAAGCATTGATTAACGGTCTGGCGTGTCTAGGACAAGGGTGCGAATCTGATGGAAGACCAAACTAGCGTAGCGTCCTAGTTATCGAATAGCGACAAAGTGCAACAATCAATTAAGGTTACTGTAAATTAAATAAAATTGATTACCATGAAATCATTTACTCATTAATTACAAAAAGACGAAAATATCCCTAATCCAAAAAGTGGGGGTGACATGAGGTTCTGTCGTTTAGCGTGCTTATGTCTTTCGAGGAGTTTAGAAAGTCTTTTTTGTCAAGATTCTGTGTCAGGCATAATCTTTGTGACAGGCCTTTATGTGGCCAGTATTGGGGTACCTGGATGCTTGAGGGAGTAGTGGCGTATGTCACTGCTAGCGTATGCGGACACTAGTTTACTTAGTGGTGCATGGCACTGCTTGCGCATGGGAACACTAGTTATGAAGCCGTCGGCGCATAGTAGTTATTTTTTGGGCCGCATAGTCGTTCTGCGACCTAATTTATTCTGAGTCGATCTTAGGACACATGTTTGTTGGATGCATGGATCTAGATTTTTCATGCTTCTGCAGCCCACATAGGGCTAGTTCTCTTCATATTTCCAGGCAGGACCACAATATTAGGCTCCAGTACCGAATCAGCAACACCAGGGTCCGAGGCCATTGTCGACACAATCTCAAGTCCAGCAGCAAAGGCTACAATAATATGTGCAGGCCCAAGCTCAAGTACAAGCCAGAAAAGGAGGTACGCAACAGAGAGAACCAGCACCGAGAGGGCGAGGCCAGGCTATGGCACTCACCGTGGAGGAGTATTTAGCTTCAGGTAAAGTGGTAGTAGGTACAATTCTCGTCAACTCTCATTCATCTTTAGTATTGTTTGATTCTGGTGTATCTTATTCTTTTATGTCTGCACGATTTGCGACATGAATTGGATTAGAATCTGAATCATTATCAGTAAGACTCAATATACTTACTGGTAACGTTATCGTAGGAGTAGATAGAGTTTATACCTCGTGTCGAGTCATAGTATACGGGCGGGATTTCTCGCTAGATTGATAGAATTTCCTATGGAAGATTATGACGTAGTCTTAGGCATGGATTAGTTGAGTATATGATACGTGATGATAGATTTCCATAATGGCAATGTTATCTTTCGTATCCCCGGAGTAGAAGGATTCTCATTCTCTAGAGGAGAGGCAGAGTCTCCATCAGCGGTCATGAGTATGGCAGTAACATGAGAAGTACCATTGTCTAGAGTAGTCAGTGATTTTCCAGATGTGTTTCTAGAAGAGCTTCCTGGCATTCCACCAGAAAGAGAGAGAGAGTTTACCATTGATCTACTTCCAGGAACTGTGCCAGTGTCAGAAAGGGTCTACAAGATGACACATTCAGAGTTAGAAGTCTTGTACCAGACGATTGAAGAATTAAGAACCAAGGGATTCATTCATGCTAGTGGATCGCCTTGGGGAGCCCCAATGCTTCTTGTGAAGAAGAATGATAGAACTTCACGATTATGTGTTGATTATCGTACCCTCAGTACAGTAACCATCAAGAACAAGTAATATTTACCTCGGATAGATGATTTATGCGATCGGCTTAGTGGAGCAGCGATATTTTCTAAGATTGATTTATGGTCGGGACATCAGAGAGCAAGATATACCCAAGACGGTGTTCAGACCGAGATATGTCCATTGGGAGTTTTTTGTGATGCCTTTTGGAGCAACCAATGCACTAACAGTGTTTATGGATCTCATGAATCATATTTTCATGCATACTTGGACTAGTTCGTGATAGTATTTATCGATGATATCTTGGTTTATAGTCGGAACAAAGCAGAGCACGAGCAGCATCTTCGTACAGTTCTTCAAGTCCTTAGAGAACATAATTTATATGCAAAGTACAACAAGTACGAGTTCTGGCATGATTGTATTTCATACATAGGGCATATTATTGCAAAACGAGGAGTTAAAGTGGATCCCAAGAAGATAAAAGCCATAGAGACATGACCAGTACCTGGAACAGTTGCATAAGTCTGTAGTTTCCTGGAATTAGCGGGATATTATCGACGATTTATGGCAGACTTTGCTAGGATTTTTGCACCCTTGACGCAATTGACTCGTAAGGATGTGCGCTTCGATTAGACAGATGGATGTCTAGCTTCTTTCTAGAAACTCAAACAGAAGTTGATCACGACACATATTTTGACGCTTCCAGATGGGACAGACAGTTTCATGGTATGTTGTGATACATCAAGCAAATGATTGGGATGTGTTCTCAAGCAGTATAGCAAAGTTATAGCTTATGCGTCTCGGCAGCTTCTGTCACGCCCCGGTTCCGTAAGGATCGATCGTCCTTGCTTAGTCCCTACGGAACCGATCATCCTCGCTTGGGCACGATGCCGTGCAAGCCTAAGCTGCATTTACACAAGGCCAAAACTTGAACAAAGACAAGTAAGCTATTTAATACGGGAGCAGCGGTACAATATTGCAAAAAAGTAAATAATACAATGACATAAGAACACAAGCTCTTTAATGATAATCAAGATGTGTTACAAGCGGCGCTTGGCCAGGATTATAATTCGCTCAAGCTCTCTTTCTCTCAATTTCAATGACATCGTTCCATACATTACATCTCTTTATACAAAATTAGCTCAAAGTAATCTCGATACGGCTCAAGGCATCGACTCTACATTTTTGGGTCCTGGCGATGAGGCTCGGCTATCGCTTCCTCGGACCATCCAACACCTGCGAACAAGCAAACATTTGGTGGGTCATCACTTTAGAGAAAGCACTGGTGAGTATAAAATCAATGAACAGAAGCAACATTTACTAAAACCAACACTAAGTAATTATTTTATAAAATATTTTATTACTAGTGATCTTTCTAGTTTTACCTAGGTTTATTTCATGCAGTACAGGAATAGAATCATATGACTTCTTTTGGAAACTTTTTTGAAATCAGAGTTCATGTTCGATATACAAGCAACCAGGTAAGGCAAGCAGTTCATGTGTAATAAGCAAGTTCATTTAATAACTCTAGTGCACAGCGTATCTCGTGAGTCATATCCATTCTCTAAAGACTCTAGCATGTATCTAGTGGACTATCTTATTAGCATCTCTCTTTCTCTTATCAATAATTATCATCTTATCGTGTGAAAGAGATAGAAGCATATACGAAAAATAAGACTTTTATATGAAAGCATTTAATACAAGAGAGCATGTTCGATAGCATGAATATCACTTATTCAGTGATTCTTACCATTTCGCCGAACGGTTATCCCTGCAGAAGACATACAAGTTATCAACAATATACATAAGCACATATATTCTATTCCCTGTCCGACTCTTCATCAAACAGTTAGGTATGCAAGAAGGCTAACCTAGCATGCGACCTAACTACATGATGGTCCATGGAAAACCCATACTATAAAGACATGAACACACCCCTTATCGCAAGGACTTCATTATCTCAGGGTGTTCCTCTGATCCCCCCTAGGGCGAACGATCTTCAGTGCCCCGGGAATCGTTCGTTGGATTACCCTTGTGTGACTGATGCATGGTATGCTGCTCTATCATATAAACTCTTACTATATAGCAGTTCAATAAACAAGCATATAGTCAATATCTCCTCTTCTATCTCTGTATGGATAGGTCGCCATCTCTATCTCTATGCTTATTGGCCGCCATCTCTCTGATATCGTTTAAGCATTTCAAACCGTTCTATCTTTCAAGCATAAATGACAAGCAAAATATGGCATGATTCATCTATCTCTTTTAGCTAAGCATGCAATTCTACTCTTATTTAGCATACGATAGAAACATATGAATATTCTTTTACCCTTATTTATTAGCATGGCAGCGGTTCATTCGATAGCGACATCTGTGTAACTAAGCATGCAATATTCTATTCTTTAACTAAGCATGTCAATGGTTCTATCTCTTTTAGACAAGCATACAAGTTCTCTAGTTAAGCATGCAGGTTCTCGTTCTATCATTCTCAATGCGAACATTATCTTATTAAGCAAACAAGCATTACAAAAACTCAGATTCATTATTAACGCGTGCAAGAATCAGAGAATAAAGTTCTGTCCACTCACTTAGATCAGTTATCTTCTGGTTCAACAAGGAGCTCTCCAAGAAGGTTTCCTTTTTGAGTCAGCAAACCGATATCTCTTGTACATAGTGCCAACGCGGAGCGAGGCACCATATACTTACCCACCAAGAAAAAGTTTTGTTCTCAAAACTTCAAGGAAAAACTTTCGATATCCGGAGCAGTGATAGTCCTCATCCCTCACCATCCTCAATCGAAAACTTAGCAATCAACAAGCACAAAATCACAACTCTCAAGCAATAAATCAAATCCAGAAAACTTTTGCTAGCATCTTTAAGAATATCTATGGACTTATTGTATGGAACGTTCATTGCAGCACAATATCTGGAACATCTCTGGGTCAAAGGCAATGGAATGGGCAAAGAATTGAGTTGCTTTGATACCGTTAATTCTGTCATACCCCGGTCCCGT
This sequence comes from Iris macrosiphon, assembly GCA_036927795.1. Taxonomy (NCBI): domain Eukaryota; kingdom Viridiplantae; phylum Streptophyta; class Magnoliopsida; order Asparagales; family Iridaceae; genus Iris; species Iris macrosiphon. Next base: position 168,254,132 of record JAYESA010000015.1, read on the forward strand.
AAGGGTCGATCATCCTCGCTTGGTCCCTACGGAACCGATCGTCCTCACTTGGGCGCGATGCCGTGCAGGCCTAAGCTACGCTTGCACAAGGCAAAAGCTTGAACAAGGACAAGTAGGCTATTCAAGACGAGAGCATTGGCACAATATTGCAGAAAAGTAAAGAACACAATGGCATAAGAAAATAAGCTCTTTATTGATAATCAAGATGTGTTATAAGCAGCGCTTGGCCAAGATTATAATTCGCTCAAGCTCTCTTTCTCTCGATTTCAATGACATCGTCCCATACATTACAACCCTTTATACAAAAGCAGCTCAATACGGCTCAAGGCATCGACTCTAGATTTTTGGGTCCTGAGGATGAGGCTCAGCTATCGCTTCCTCGGATGATCCAACACCTGCGAACAAGAAAACTGTTGGTAGGTCAGCACTTTGGAGAAAGCACTGGTGAGTATAAAATCAATGAACAGAAGCAACATTCGCTAAAACCAACACTAAGTAATTATGTTATAAAATATTTTATTACTAGTAATCTTTCTACTTTTACCTAGGTTTATTTCATGTAGTACAGGAACAGAGTAATATAACTTCTTTTGAAAATATCTTTGAAATCAGAGTTCATGTTCGATATACAAGCAAGCAAGCAAGCAAGAAAAGCAGTTCATGTACGATAAACAAGTTTATTTAATAACTCTAGTGTGCAACGTATCTCATGAGTCATATCCATTCTCTAAAGACTCTAGCATACATCTTGTGGACTATCTTCTTAACATCTCTCTCTTTCTCTTATCAACAATCATTATCTTATCGTATTAACGGGATAGAAGTATATAGGAAAAATAAGACTTCTCTATTAAAGCATTTAATACAAGAGAGAATGTTCGATAGCATGAATATCACTTATTCAGTTACCCTTTCGCTGAACGGTTATCCCTGTAGAAGACATACAAGTTAGCAACAATATACATAAGCACATATATTATATTCCTTGTTCGTCTCTGCATCAAATAGTTAGGTATGCAAGAAGACTAACCTAGCATGTGACCTAACTACATGATGGTCCATAGAAAACCCATGATATAAAGACATAAACACCCCCTGATCGCGAGAACTTTATTGCCTTAGGGTATTCCTCTGCCCCCCTAGGGCGAACGATCCCTAGTGCCCCGGGAATCGTTCATGGGATTACCCTTGTGCACAAGTTGTCTTGTCATGCCCCAGTCCCAAAATACGTAGGACTAGGAATACGTAGCATGCCATCTACGCATTCGACCAGACTCTGGTCTGACTCGAATACGTATAAGCTGTATTATAATAGTCACTATCTAAATAATCAAGTAAATATAAATATCTATGCCTCTATACACAATGAACAGAATACACAAGAATAAGCTATATGTGCTAAAGTCGGCCGCCCAGTAACACACAAACTCGAATAGACTCGAAAAAGAAATATGAGTCTATAAAACTAGGCTACATCAACAGATGAATAAATAATATGAATAAATAACCATAACTCCGGTAGAAATAATATAAGTACTTGGTACCAATACCAACAAGACAAGCAACTCCATCAGCAACTCCATCAGCAACTCCAAAGGCTCCATAACCATCTAAGCTGCAAAAACTGGCTGGATCAGGTCCTCAGAGGGACGTAATAAGGTACAAGAAACAGCATGCCAAAAATAAAACAGTATAATGCCACATACTCAAGGGTAAACTACTGTAACCATCTATGTGATATACAAATGAGAGCATCACTCGTACTCATGCTGAAACCACTACAGGCTCTGTGTCGGGGAGCCCATAGCAGCAAGTAGTATCAAGACTCGGTATAGGTGACAAAGATCTTAGACAGATTCCAAGGCACCTCTAGGGTATTGAGACTCCGGCGTATGTGCCTCAACACCTCCAGTAGTATAGTATATATATATATCAATGATCAGCCTGTAGTATGGTGTGTCTCTCCCCACCCAATGTAATCTCATATCTCATGTCCACAATGTCTTATGTCCATAACATGCAAGATCATGACCTCTAGCTAGTGTAACGAGTCATAATAATTATCACGCCCCAGTCCCATAATATGTAGGACTAGGAACACGTAAGCATGCCAGCCGTATGGATATGGCAACTCTAATATATGAAAACCAAAATCCATACATACGCTGTAATATGAATATCAATCCATAAGTGGTATAAACATATGTCACAAGTCACAAGGTATAATCTAAATCTCATCCACGATAATCAAATATAAATAAATAACCAGTATCTATGAAACTAGATCTCAATATAAGTATCTAAGGATGATAGTTGGATGGAAACAAATCCACTACCAACTCGAAAGTAAAGGTACAATACAATAAACACAATATAAGAATACCAGCTAACGACCACGGGCTCGAAGAGAAGACATCCACGAAGCATATATAACCATCCAAATCTGCGCTCCTACAAATACTCAAGAACAGATACACCTAGCAGAGGACCAGGTCCTCAGAGGGACATAACAAGATACAGAAAAGTGAGCCAATTTGAATACAGTAAACGTGCATATTATTTGAAAATAAATAAGTACGCTGTACAAGACAATCTATATGAGTGCAAATGAGGACAACTTTTTGACGTATGGGCACGGGTAGGCTACTCGATCTAAATCTCACAACTCACACACACGTCCATGAACATCATCAGCCGACATACCGCGGGGGTAGCGACCCTCGTGACTCCATCAATCGACATACCGTGGGGGTAGCGACCATCGGACACGACCACCATAGTGCGTACTAGTTAATACGGTTTACCAGAGTGGTTAAAATCCCATACGCCTAATGATTGTCCTCGATGATACTAAGTGCCATGTGTGTGTCAACATATCTAATACATAGTAATGACTGAAAGAAAACTACACATGCAAGAAATATACAGAAATGCAATAAATATATAGAAATATACTAAGCATACAAAATACTGTAAACAATTTGGCAAGGTATCTTGCCTGGTATGAAAAGGATGAAGTCACAACTCAAGGCGTCGTCCGATCTATCCGTCACATAAATTAAACAAGTTAGGTTACAAAAGTGGGTGAATAGTTTTCGCTATTTTAATCTATTTTAACTCTAAATAAAATAACCTAAATTAGTATTTTAATTTTATTATAATCTGATTTTATTATTAAGCTCTAATTTTGGTCCAAAGAAAGTCAACTTTAATGATTTGTGATCCGTAGCACGCAAATCGAGGCAATCCGTTGACCAAAAAGTCAACCAACTCAAATCCTGTATTTGTGTATGGAATCATATATATTTCAATGCTACATGAACACTGAAATATACGGTTTCATAAAATCACAAGTCAGTAAAGAGTTATGGCCACAAGGGCGCACAGATGACAGTTTTCGGTGGTTTCCAATTTACATCTACGTTGCACAAATTTTACAGTAGAATAAAATTATATTTTAAATTCTGGAAAAATAATTTTCTGGAAGTTCATCATGTCAGCTTTCCGAAACTTCAAACGCTTCATAATTCTGAGTTCGGGATCTCCCGAAATCTCGAAAATACCAAAACACGTCTGATTTCGAACAGCTGGCACTTTTAGAATTTTCTGAAAAAATAGGTTCATAAATTATTAAAATAAATTATATAATCAGAAAACTAACCTTGATATAGTTCTAACAAAAAAAACTAGAGCACGTTTAGAGTTCGGAGCTAGAAGATATCGTCTTTTTAATTCGTCATAACTAGTAGAAAATGAGGCTGAATTTATGACGAATTTTGACTATTTTTGGACGAAAAAGAGAGAAATTTGGAGGAAAAAAATGAAGGATGAGGTATTTATAATGTTGGACACTACTTAATTAAATACGACTAGGATTGGTTAATTTGGATATGATTATGATGAATTTAAATAAGGATAGGATATGCATGAAGTTGCTTTCCTAGTAGGTTCATGATTTGAATTAATTTAAAATAGAGTTTGAATTTATCTCAATAATTTATAATCTTAAATATAATTAAAGATAATAAAAATAATTTATAAAATCTTATTAATATCTATTAACACTAAATTAGCATCTATCTAATATTAAGACTATATATATCCAAATAAATCCTAAATAATTTTAAAAATCTAAATAAAATTCTTAAAATTCTAACTAAATTACAGAAAATATAATTAAATATTTTAAACTAAAATAGATATTTGGTAGGAACAACATGTAAGTATGGTCTTATAGTAAATCATAGAAGTCCTAGAAATTTATGTTTCCTAAGTTTTAATTACCAAAAATTATAGAAAAATCTCCAAAAATCTAAAATAACCTAAAATAATTCTAAATAAATATTTATATAAGTAAATATGTTAAGAAATTTATTTTCTAATTAACTAAGAGAATACTCAAAAGAAATTTAATATCTATAATAAATATAATAATATAAAATACACTCAAAATATCTATTTTTTGTGAGGGGGTTTACAATCTACCCAACTTACAAAAATTTCGTCCTCGAAATTGACACTAACCCATATTCATAATAATCACTATAGCTATTACATTACATAGCTATCTAGAAGTGCTTTCTAAAAGTCATGATCTGTCATTCTAACACTTCTCATTTATTGTCCATACACTATCCTATTATCCTCTAACTTGTCTACACTATCCAACTTACAAAAGTTCTACTAGTAGTCACAGTCTCTTGAGGCTATTGTCTAGGTTGTAAGACGAATATATTTATTGGGTCGAGAATCTTGGGGTACTTGTCTTGAATCTCACAACCATGATTTTTCTTTGTTACCATCAAGTATCGTAGTCTAATACTGCCATGCCACATGACCAATATGTCTGCAAATACTTCGACTACTTTACTACAACGGTCTAGCTGCAGCTGTCGCTACTTTGCCAGCAATTTGTCATAGTTGTCAGTTCGTAACAAGTGCCTTCAATTCTTTCCTAGGCATAATCTAAGTTTTTGGGCAACAGTTAAAGTCTTGACTAACTTATAAAACTATAAAAAGTATAAACTAGTTCAAACAGTCTAACAAATTCCTATTAGCCTAAGGGATGCTATACATGGTTTTTAAAATAATAAGAGGATACAGATATTGCTATAGGTCATATGAATAAGGGTTATTATTAAGAACTCATCATTTAGTTATTAATCATCTACTAAACCATTTACGTTTTAACTAACAAAACTAAGGATGGGGTCGAAGTAGACCAACAATTCATGTTGGCACGAAAAAGACATAACTACGATAGGGAGAATTAAGCACGGGATAATGAATGGATAGAGAAGAGAATATGAGCCACCCATGGGGGCGAGATGGTGATAGAAAAAGAATACTACTGCTGCTACTCGCGTCATCTATTAGCATCGCGTGTATGCCATCTGGGTAAAATATCACTATATCCTCATAACTGCTAAACCAACACCTATATAATTCTACGTCTACTATGCACCTAAGATCTCTTGTCATAAATGGGGTCATGAGTATGCAATGACACAATAACTAAGGTCGTACATGTATCTACGACTTCCTGTGGTCGCGCTCTCTTGTTTGTCATCATGAGTGCTTAGCCTATGGGGTATATCTAGTACTATTCGTGTATCAAACTTATACTAAGTACGAACATTCGTCTTTCCAAAATAGGAGAAGACGAAAAACAACAATAAAGAGTTCAAGGAGGAGGTGATATAATACAAGTACGGGATTCGAAGGGATTAAAGAATTTTTAAAGGGAGTTGCCAAGGCAGTTGTGGATTAAAATCTTATTTTGGTAAATTCCTATATTCATGTTCATATCAGAATAGTTATATACCTGACATGATATGCTCTGACCAGTCTAGAGGGCAAGTATATTCGTCTAACAAATTGAGTCAACTATATCTCAATCCACATAAAGTAGTTATACAAAGATCGAACCAAATGCACTACGGTTGATCAGATTATAATACACCGATTCTGATTTAGACAATGTATTAGTGTGGGCCCCCAATAATACATATGTCATGAACAAGCTTAATAAAAGAATAAGCTTGCAAAACTAGGCTATAATAGCAGCATAAGTCGAGGTAGTAAAAATATAAGTACGCTTGATTATGATGGAGGAAGGTATTGAATAATCTAAGTTCACCAAGAAGATCGGTGGTGTGCCTCTATAATTGCCATACTAATTTCTTGTCTAAGTCTAAAGTCAACCAAATGGGTGTATGAGCCTCTAAGTTCTACAGTCTAGATAAACACTAAAGTTCTATAGTCTAGATAAACACTATCTTCTTATGCCAGCCTATAGTTGGTGTCATTCATTTATATTTCATTAATTGGTCAGAAGGACTATGTGATACTAGATTATGAGGCATACTACCAAACTTACAAAAATTTAACTAATAGTGTTATTGAATACTAGAGTGTATACCTAGTACAAGTCATCTTCCTAACCCCTATCAAGCACGAGAGGAGATTGACGTTGAGAAGGGATCAAGCAAGATGCAAAGCAAGCAATCAAATGAGAATGCGAAACGAAATCAAGGGAGGTGATAACTAAGTGGATGAGATCTTATATTCTAATCCTATGCGCAGGCTTGCTCGGTACAGTAACGTAATCGAGACAATATGCTCTCGACCTGCATGGGCCACCACAAAAATATGTCACACCCCAGTCCCAAAATATGTAGGACTAAGAACACGTAAGCATGCCAGCCGTATGGATATGGCAACTCTAATATATGGAAACCAAAATCCATACGTACGCTGTAATATGAATATCAATCCATAAGTGGTATAAACATATGTCACAAGTCACAAGGTATAATCTAAATCTCATCCACGACAATCAAATATAAATAAATAACCAGTATCTATGAAACTAGATCTCAATATAAGTATCTAAGGATGATAGTTGGATAGAAACAAATCCACTACCAACTCGAAGGTAAAGGTATAACACAATAAACACAATATAAGAATATCAGCTAACGACCACGGGCTCGAAGAGAAGACATCCACAAAGCATATATAACCATCCAAATCTGCGCTCCTGCAAATACTCAAGAACAGATACACCTAGCAGAGGACCAGGTCCTCAGAGGGACATAACAAGATACAAAAAAGCGAGCCAATTTGAATACAGTAAACATGCATATTATTTGAAAATAAATAAGTACGCTGTACAAGATAATCTATATGAATGCAAATGAGGATAACTTTTTGACGTATGGGCACGGGTAGGCTACTCGATCTAAATCTCACAACTCACACACACGTCCATGAACATCATCAGCCGATATACCGCGGGGGTAGCGACCCTCGTGACTCCATCGATCGACATACCGCGGGGGTAGCGACCATCGGACACGACCACCATAGTGCGTACTAGTTCCTACGGTTTACCAGAGTGGTTAAAATCCCATACGCCTAATGATTGTCCTCGATGATACTAAGTGCCATGTGTGTGTCAACATATCTAATACATAGTAATGACTGAAAGAAAATTACACATGCAAGAAATATATAGAAATGCAATAAATATACAGAAATATACTAAGCATGCAAAATACTGTAAGCAATTTGGCAAGGTATCTTACCTGGTATAAAAAGGATGAAGTCACAACTCAAGGCGTGTCCGATCTACCCGTCACATAAATTAAACAAGTTAGGTTACAAAAGTGGATGAATAGTTTTTACTATTTTAATCTATTTTAACTCTGAATAAAATAACCTAAATTAGTATTTTAATCTTATTATAATCTGATTTTATTGTTAAGCTCTAATTTTGGTCCAAAGAAAGTCAACTTTAAGGATTTGTGATCCGTAGCACGCAAATCGAGGCAATCCGTTGACCAAAAAGTCAACCGACTCAATCCTGGATTTGTGTATGGAATCCTATATATTTCAATGCTACATGAACATTTAAATAGACGGTTTTATAAAATCACAAGTCAGTAAAGAGTTATGGCCACAAGGGCGCACATATGACAGTTTTCGGTGGTTTCCAATTTACGTCTACGTTGCACAAATTTTACAGTAGAATAAAATTATATTTTAAATTTTAGAAAAATACTTTTCTGGAAGTTTATCATGTCAGCTTTCCGAAACTTCAAACGCTTCATAATTCTGAGTTCGGGATCTCCCGAAATCTCGAAAATACCAAAATACGTCTGATTTCGAACAGCTGACACTTTTAGAATTTTCTAAAAAAATAGGTTCATAAATTATTAAAATAAATTATATAATCATAAAACTAACCTTGATATAGTTCTAACAATAAACTGGAGCACATTTGGAGTCCGGAGCTAGAAGATATCATCTTTTTAATTCGTCATAACTAGTAGAAAATGAGGCTGAATTTATGACAAATTTTAACTATTTTTTGACGAAAAAGAGAGTAATTTGGGGAAAAAAAATATGAAGGATGAGGTATTTATAATGTTGGACACTACTTAATTAAATACGACTAGGATTGGTTAATTTGGATAGGATTATGATGAATTTAAATAAGGATAGGATATGCATGAAGTTGCTTTCCTAGTAGGTTCAGGATTTGAATTAATTTAAAATAGAGTTTGAATTTATCTCAATAATTTATAATCTTAAATATAATTAAAGATAATAAAAATAATTTATAAAATCTTATTAATATCTATTAACACTAAATTAGCATCTATCTAATATTAAGACTATATATATCCAAATAAATCCTAAATAATTTTAAAAATCTAAATAAAATTCTTAAAATTCTAACTAAATTACAGAAAATATAATTAAATATTTTAAACTAAAATAGATATTTTGTAGGAACAACATGCAAGTATGGTCTTATAGTAAATCATAGAAGTCCTAAAAATTTATGTTTCCTAAGTTTTAATTACCAAAAATTATAGAAAAATCTCCAAAAATCTAAAATAACCTAAAATAATTCTAAATAAATATTTATATAAGTAAATATTTTAAGAAATTTATTTTCTAATTAACTAAGAGAATACTCTAAAGAAATTTAATATCTATAATAATATAATAATATAAAATACACTCAAAATATCTATTTTTGGTGAGGGGGTTTACAATAATATCCATATAAAATGTAAGTCTCATGTCACGAATCATGTAAGCCTATACAGAATCACAATGAATAACTCAAGAAAGATTATGTCACATGAAATAGTGTCAAGTGTCCTAGAGTATATCGTACTTGGTAAAGCAAACACGTAAAAATAGGATCATGGAATCAACTCTCTAAGTGACGTTACACGACTCTGCGTACGACGTCGACACCCGAATCTTGTTCGGACGCTAAGCAATGTCTCACGGTCCTAGGGTAAACACACACATCAACCATATAAAATAAATATAATAACTAAATAATATAATAAAGCCAAGAAACTGTGATACATCATGGCAAGGTACACTTGCCTGGGTTTTGAACTCCGTCAACTGCTCCTGGGAAAGTGGAATCTGCACATACACCTCCGGATACTGAAACAAACATCACCAATGTTCTTAAAATACTAGAAATAGCTAGGATTGACTACCCATAAGTCAAATTTGGACACAGGGAAAATTGATAGTTTTGGGTCAAAGCGGGGTCCACATGTGCTCCACTTTGTACTGTAAAATATGTCAAGGATAAAGTTCTCCAAATTCGTCAAACTTAGTGTCTACGAGTCCAGAACGATGATACGAACCCAAGGGAACATCCAGAACTGAATTCCGATGAGCCGGTCATAAAATCGCCCGTTATGTGGAACTGTGGGGCCCACAAAATGACGTTTGGTCAACTTTCTCAGAATTGAACCAAACTTGGGTCACATGACCAACATAATGCTGCGAATCCAATGGCATAAGTTTTGTTGTGAAACGACAAGCTTACACGAAGTTATGGCGAGTGTCAGAACATGTTGATACGGTATTTATCGGCGGATACGTGTTGATTCTGGTGTGCACGCACATCCAAATCAAGTTCTACGAAAGTCCATACGTCCACGTTTATGTTACGCGCCTTTTGATGCAACTCGCATACGATGAAGTCATCTCGTTTGGCGGGACACGTCCTGTATCACAAGATTTTGGGTATTTTAGAAATAAGTTTTTGGTCGTTTTGGAACAAGAATAATTTTACCATTAAAGTAAACTAATAAACACTAAAAGAACAGTAAAAATCTTGGTTATATTGTGAATAAGTTCCTTCAATTATATTTTGAAAATAATTAACGAGTTGTTAGAAAATTGGACTTGAACAGGGGTACTTGGACTGGAATTCTGAACTGTTTTCGAATAGTTTTTCGGCCAACTTTCGGTCGATTTTTTGATCAAACCGGGGTGCCTAAATTCGTTCCACTTGAAGGAAATCCTAGAGGGTTAGGTTGTGAACGTACCAGCAAAGACAGAATGCAAATCGGACGAGCGAGGAGAGCAGATGCTGAGCGCGAAGGAGGGCCGCACGGTTTCTGTTGTGCGCGCGGGGGGCGGACGACGGTTCAGTCGGCGCTGTGTGCTGCGACGCGGCTGCGACGGTGGTGATGGTTAGGGTGGTGTAGGCGTGGGATTAGGTTAGGGTTAGGGTTAGGGTTTTGGTTTGTAGTATATGTATATATAAGAAAAAGGGGGGGTTCCTGTGTGTACGCGAGTGGGGGGGATTTGTTTAGAGTTAGGATTTTGGGTTTGTTAATGGGTTATTGGATTTGGATAGGGTTAGGATTAATGGGTTTGGGTTTAAATTTATTTTTTATTTTTTTCTTTTATTTATATATAGGTGTATGGCTATTTAAAAATAGTTTTGGACCTCAATAAATTTCAAAAAAATTACACAATATACTATTAATAGTTTTATACCCAAAAAAATATTTTCTGCACAATATTAATAATCAATTAATTACATATGATTATAAATCCATAAATATTATATATTATAATTAGTTAAAAATAAATAAAAATTTCTTCCTTAATCACAATAATTTTAGAATACCAATATTAATACATTCAAAAAATCAGGGGTGCTTACATGTCTAAAGACTGATGTATGGTATGCAACACTATCATATAAACTCTTACTATATAGCAGTTTAATAAACAAGCATATAGTCAATCTCTTCTCTTCTATCTCTGTGCGGACAGGCTGCCATATCTATCTCTATGCTGATTGGCCGCCATCTCTCTGATATCGTTCAAGCATTTCAAACTGTTCTATCTTTCAAGCATCAATGATAAGCAAAATATGGCACTATTCATCTATATTTTTTAGCTAAGCATGCAGTTCTACTATTGTTTAGCATACGATGGAAATATATGAATATTTTTTTACTCTTGTTTATTAGCATGGTAGCGGTTCGTTCGATAGCGGTGTCCGTGTAACTAAGCATGCAATATTCTGTTCTTTAACTAAGCATGTCAATGGTTCTATCTCTTTTAGACAAGCATACAAGTTCTCTAGTTAAGCATGCAGGTTCTCGTTCTATCATTCTCAATGTGAATATTATCTTATTAACTAAACAAGCATTGCAAAAACTCATATTCATTATTAAGGCATGCAAGAATCAGAAAATAAAGTTCTTTCCACTCACCTAGATCAGTCATCTTCTGGTTCAATAAGGAGCTCTCCAAGAAGATTTTCTTTTTTAGTCAGCAAACCGATATATCTTGTACATAGTGCCAACATGGAGTGGGGTACTACAGCTTCGAGACTATAAGAATAATTATCTGACGCACGACTTAGAGTTAGCAGCAGTTGTCTTTGCATACAAACTTTGGAGATATTACCTATATGGAGATCGAGTAGAGATTTATACTGATCATCAGAGTTTAAAGTATGTCTTTATCCAGAAGGATCTCAACATGAGGCAGAGGAGATGGCTAAAACTATTGGTGGATTATGACCTTGACCTTCAATTTTACCCGGGAAGGCCAATGTCGTAGCAGATGCTTTGAGCCAGAGAGCAAAAGCTTATTTTCTTTTGGCGCAGCGAGAGATTTTAGAAGATCTTCAGGAGATGGACATAGAAGTAGTATTACCTGTCAATACAGTATAGATGGCTGGTCTGCAAGTTCAGTCCAGTATAGTATAGTAGGAAGGATCAGAGCAGCACGGTCGACAAATGTCAAGCTTCAGCGAGTTAGAGCAGAATGCGAGACAGGGCGTAAAACAAAACTGAGCATTCACAGAGACGGGACACTCTGTTTTGGGAATCGTCTTTGTGTACCTAACGGAGACCTTCATCGCGAGATTATGTCAGGCCCATAGTTCGCAGTATTCAGTGCATCCCGGAGGAACCTAGATATATCGAAATATTTGTCAGCATTTCTGGTAGAATTATATGATGAGGGAGATAGCACGATTTGTCTTCCGATGTTTTATTCTATTAATAAGTCAAAGCTGAGCATTAGAGACCATCATGGCTTCTTCAACCTTTACCAATTTTTTTGAGTGAAAGTGGGAGCATATTATCATAGATTTTGTGATCGGTCTTCCTAGATCCCCAGCTGGCAGGGATGCTATTTGGATAATAGTAGATTGTCTCACGAAGGTTGCTCACTTCCTTTCCTTCAGAGTAGGACAGTCTACAGAGTAGTTGGTTCAAATGTACATGAATTAGATTATCAGACTTTATGGAGTACCAGTCAGCATCATATTAGTTAGAGATTCCAGACTCATATCTCACTTTTGGCAGAGTCTACAACAAATTTTGGGTACCCGTATGAAGTTTACTACAACTTATTATCCCCAGATAGATGGTTAATCCGAGCGTACCATCCAGACTCTAGAAGATATATTTTGATCTTGCACCCTTGACTTTGGTGGTTCATGGGAAGATCCTTTACACTTGGTGGGATTCTCTTACAACAACAGTTTCCAAGCAAGTATCCAGATGACATCCTTCGAGGCACTGTATGGCAGAAAGTGTAGATCACCGTTAGCTTAGAATAATATTGGTGAGAGACAATTGCTTGATCCCGAGATGATAGCCCAAATAGTTGAGGTAGTCAAGCAAGTCCGAAAGAATCTTAAGGTGGCTCAAGATCGTCAGCGTCATTGGGCCGATTCGCATCAGCGACCACTTGATTTTTCTGTCGGCGACCATGTATCCTTCGAATTTTGCCTACCTGAGGAGTCATCAGATTTGGTATGCAGGAAAAGCTTTGTCTACAGTATGTTGGTCCGTTCAATATCCTCGAACGAGTTGGAGATATTTCTTATCGCCTTGCTCTTCCACCGTCGCTTCGTGAGATACATAATATTTTTTATGTATCCCAGTTACGACGGTATATACCGAATTCAAGCCATGTTCTGGATCATTCAGAATTGGTCGTTCGTATCGACCTTTCGTATAAGGAGAGGCATATATCCATTTTGGATCGAAGCGAGAAGATTCTCAAGAATCGGACCATTCGGTTAGTCCGAGTTGCTTGGGGGCATCACTCACCGGGGGAGTCAACTTGGGAGCGAGAGGATGATATCCATGCTCGAAACCCGTATTTGTTTGACTCATGAGGTATACTTGTTCGTATATCTCGTACCCTGATCTTATTTTGTGCATGCTTGTCTTAATCTAGGATTGTGCTTGATTCCCGTATGCCCTTACTTGCCTTAATTGCATGTCCCCAGGGTTTTCTTGCTAGACCCCGTGCCTTATTACAATTTCGAGGACAAATTTTTTCTAAGGGGGAGGGATTTGTGTGACTCATCTCACTATTCTAGTATACGTACCCGAGATACGCGTATTATACGTGTATAGCTTTCTTATTGTTTAATTGCTTACTTTATACCATTCATGCATTATTTAGGTTATTTTTGTAAATTTTCTTAGTTGCATGCTTTGGACTATTGGTCTCTTGGTTTTCTTGGTGTGTGGCTGTCACGCCCCAGTCCCAAATACGTAGGACTAGGAACACGTAAGCATGCCAGCCGCATGGATATGGCAACTCCAATATATGGAAACCATAACCCATACGTACGCTGTAATATGAATATAAACTCACATGTGGTATAAATAATATCACAAGTCACAGATATGCTAATCTCATCCACACAACAAGTCATAGAAAAGAAATACTAAGCTAGAATAAGGAGTCTGAAATATCCAGAAAATAATAGTCGGGTGGAGACAAATCCACTACCAAAGACTATATCCAAAACTAAAATGAGAGAGGAGTATAAAGTCTCCAATATAAAATAATATGAAGACAGAAGTGTATCAGCTAAAGGAATCCATCGCCAGATAATCAACGATGCTCAGAAGGTAAGACCTCCTCGACAGAAAGGAATGCGTCAGGTCCAGGCCCGTACTCCTGCAAATACTCAAGAGCAGATACACCTGGCAGAGGACCAGGTCCTCAGAGGGACGTAACAAGATACAGAAAATATGAGCCAACTTGAATACAGTAAACATGCATATAATTTGAAAATAAATAAGTACGCTGTACAAGACAATCTATATGAATGCAAGTGAGGACAACTTTTCGACGTATGGGCAAGGGTAGTCTACTCGATCTAAGCCTCACAACTCACACACACGTCAATGGACATCAGAAATCGACATACCTCTGGGGTAGCGACCAGCGCGACACACGCCCGTAGTACGAGCTATATACTACGGTTTACCAGAGTGGTTAAAAGCCCATACGCCTAATGATTGTCCTCTATGATACTAGGTGCCATGTGTGTGTCAACATATCTAATACATAGTAATGACTGGAGAAAAACTACACATGCAAGAACTATACAAAAATGAAATAAATGAACAGAAATATAAATAGCATGCAAAAGTACTGTAACAATTTGGCAAGGTATCTTGCCTGGCAAGAAGCTGCAAAATGTAGTGTCCCAATGTCAACACCAAGAGTCAGAAGCTACGGCCTCAGAATGAACGTCTCCGGATGCTGAAATAAACATCACCAACGTTCCCAGAATGAGCAAAATAGCTAAAAAAAAATACATCCCTTTCGTCCAATTTGGACACAGGGGCAAAACGGTAATTTCGGGCAAAAGTGGGGTCCACGTGTGGCCCACTTTGCACCGAAAAGTGTGCCAAAGGTAACAGTCTCTAAATGGGACAAACTATGGGTCAAACAACTCTAAATGTCATTACGAACCCAACGGTATATCCAAATGTGGATTCCGATGGGCCGAACACAATTTGGTCCAAAAAGTCAACTGTGGGGCCCGCCAATTGGCGATCTGGTCAACCGTCTCAGAAATGCGTGAAAATTGGGTCACAGGACCAGCGCGTTACCACGAGTCCAGTGGCGTAAGTTTTGTCACAATCTGACAAGCGTGCACAAAATACTCGCGAGTTCCACAAAAGTGGCGACACGAAATGTGTCCGCGGATACGGCCTGATTCCGGCGCGCACACGCGTCCGAATCAGTCCCCACGAATTTTCACGTGTCCCGTTATGCTGCGTGCACCATTTGGTACACTTGGCACACGGCGGGGCGGTCCCGTTTGGCGGAACACGCTCCGATCTCCAGCTTTTGGAAAACCGGAAAAAGTGGGTACGTGCAGTTTTGTGACGAATATATTTTTGTCCACAACAACTAATAGCACAAAGTTATTATACAGAAAATAAACTAGGTCATGTAATCTACAGGTATCAAAAAGAATCACCGAATTCGGATCTCTGTGGTGGGAGATACGAACTCGGCAATATGAGTGGTCATTCTGGAATTCTGCGATTGCAGAATTCTGTCTGCTCGCGCTGACTTGGGCGCTGTTTTACACCTAGGGGCACACGTTTTTCGAGGTTGACTATAAAACAAATACTGGAGAGGGTTGAGGGAAGATCATACCTATGAAAACGGAACAGCGTTTGGATGAGCGAGTCAACGGAAAAACACGCCGGAGCGAAGGTGCCTCGAGTGGGAGACTGCAGTTCGCGATGTCGGCGTCGACGGGATGATTGGATGGCTTGGGGAGGCTTCTCTGGCTGTGGTGACGGCTCTAGATGGGAAAAGAAGGTCTGGAAATTAGGTTAGGGTTTTAGAGAGCTATCTATATATATATAATATAAATATATATATTAAGGGGAGAGAGAGAGGGATATGGAGCGTCCGTGTGTAAAAAAAAGAAAAGGGAAGGAATAGGCTATTGCTTAGCAAATGGGCGGGTCTGGGATCGTTTGCCCAGGCTGAAGTGGGGGTCTTTAGTACGTAAGTTGCTGAAGGAGAATAAAGGTAGTGTTGTTTGTTAAGGAATCTTAAGTAGTTGTGATATTATTATTACTATTATTATTATATTATTATGCTTAGTTAGTTATTAATTAATAATTCTTTTTCTTTCTTCTTTTTATAAAATATATATACATATATATATATATTTGTATATATATATATATACTCATAGGAAAATTAATAGATTAGGGTATTGCACATCGTTAGGATAGCAACTGCTCAAGGGGTCTCCTACATGGAATAAATTCCTAAAAATTCCTGATGGTCCCATAAATCATCTAAGTGCCCGAACACCTAAAATAAAAATAATTAAAAATCTATTTCTCCTATTTAGCACATAATTACCATAATTAATTTATTAAATAATAAAAAATAATAAATACAAATTTTTTTTTTAAAAAATAGGGGTTTTACAGTGGCTGTGATGAACACGGGTGAGGGGCATGTATTATTATCCAATGGCCTACATGTGGTGCCTCATTCCCCTATTCGGGGAGCACGACTAAGAAATACTTTTGGTATCATTCGATTGGGATAGATTGAGTCAAGATCTTTTCCTCGTTATGGATTGGCTTCTTCGGAATCGATTCCCATATTCAGTGGACCGTGTCTCAAGGACGGACTAAGCGGCAAAGTCAAGAGGGACCTCTCCGCTGCAAATTTTTTTGCCTAGTTTTTGCTGTCGCATTGTTGCTTTCGTGCTTTCAAGTTGGTTTTCGAGTTACATTTGCTTGAACGGTTTTGATGGATTTTTATTGCTTTCGTTCATTGAACTGCACTTTCATTTCAAGCTTGGAAAGAGGAGAAGAGGTATTGATCGTATATTTGTGGCAATGCAGGTGATCGTGCAGTAGACGTTGCGCGAGCGAAGTCTTGAAGCACCTCTTTTCTTTCCTTTCTCCACCAACTTGTGAGTGGTTATACTTCGATTATTTGATCCTTCTTCCAAGTCTTCACACCTAAAATATTACCCTCTTGATTGTTTCGATAAGAGGATGCCATAATAACTAAAAGATGTTAAGATAAAGGAATAGACTTGGATTACTTTATGTTTGTCAATCAACTTGTGAATGGTTACCTTGTTGCATGCTAGTTTGCTTCAAATGTTCTCCATCATGTTTCAATTATAGTTAGAACAATATTCTTCTATTATTGTGCTATGTATAAAATGTTTTACTATGAGATAAATGATCAGGAAGACTATGCAAATTAGATCATGCCAGGTTACTTGTCTTATGTTTGTGTTGTCTTGAACTGCCTCAATTGATAACTTAGTTTAGACTTCACTTAGTCATGGACAACTTATGCACAAGATCTTAGTTCCCGCAGACGGTCGCTGGGGCACTGGCACCGATCATGTCTGGACGAAACTCCCTGATAGTCGCCTGCTTTAGACGGGATGGCTTGTAACGCCTATGTTTCTTACGTTGCATGTCATTCCATCTCGAGACTATAACTCGTCCACTATGGTATGGTGCCAATGATCCCCTCGTATATTTAAACTATACAAGCTAATTATGTCTATGGCAGGGAATGTCATGGTAAGTGTTGAGCAAGTAGTTCAGACGGGCAGGTAAAAGTCACCGAGCGGTGGCATATTTATTTCCGTAAATTTTTATATATGTTGCTTGCTTGTAACTTGAACTAAGACAAGATAGAAAGACCACATAATAAATTGCATGCTTCATGTAAACAATGTGTTGATTGGTATAGTTGGGTTAGCTCACCTTCACACTTTATATTTTGATGTACTGACCCTCGTTGCAACAGGTTTTCAGCGCCAAGGCGATCCTGCAGGGAGCTAGAGCGACTTTCCAATCCAGTCGACCTACCGACAAGCCTTGTTCGTGCCTTTGAAGTATGTTTTAATATTCTAGGAGCTCATTCACATACCTTATGCAGCTCCGTAGCAAGGCGATAGCTTCTCCTGAAGGTGTCTATAGCTTTTGAAGTTTTAGTAAAATAATGTAATGTATCAGACAACTATCTCATTTTGCGTCTGCTTTTTGTAAGCCTTCAAGGCAACCTTTTGTACTTGTTCAAGAGTTTGTAAATGATATTTATTATCAATAAAGAGAACTTTTCCTTGTTTCAATATTGTATTTCAATTATCTACGTACTCTAAATATGTGCTCGTTATATCAAATAGCTTGACCTTGTGCGTTGTGCAACCTAGGCACGCACGTCATCACGCCCGGGGGACTACTATCAATTTTACGGAATTTGGGGCACGACATATTGGTATTAGAGCATGGCTTCAAGTTTCTTTGACCCTTGTGTCAGAAAAGTTCCTTTAACGATCTATTCCCTATGCGAACTCTTGAACTCGTTCAGCCAAAATGGGATATGTTCCATATAGTGAGTCTATAATACGTTATAAGACTGATGCAAGTTATTTTCTTTTGAAAGAATCACACAAGCGCAGGCATCAGTGCTAGCACAAGGAGAGGTACAAGCACAGAAAAGTAGTTCCGATATCTCAGGAAGTTTCGGAAGCCATCAAGCTATGCCCCCCTATCGATCCAATTGAGTGGATGATGCAGATGCTTGAAGCAAGCCAACAGAGGGATGAGGCTCGTCATGAGCGAGCCAAAAAGTGGGCGAAAGATCATCAGAGCAAGTTCGAAAGCATTCTTGAATCCTGATTTATAGTCCAACAGAAGCAGGTAGATGCCATGTAGCAGATCGTTCAGACCTTAGCCACCAACCATTCCTCAATGATATCAGCGGCACCGGTAAAGCAACCAATGCCTGAAGTCGAAAGGCCTCAAACTCCAAAGAAGAAGGATATGACTACCTTCAACTTTATCGACTTCAAGAAGGTCTACAATACGTCTTTTCAGGGGACTGAAGATCTGGTCGTAGCTTTAGATTGGCTAGCAGAGCTTGAATATCACTTTAAACTGCTTGAGGGACCTGAAGAGAAGCAATTTTGTGTGCCTAACTATATCTCTGTTTGAATACGCACGATTGGAGGGACGTGCATCGAAGATCTCCCTTTGTAGACGATGAAGAAAAGACGATCGCGTGGGCTACCTTCCGTAGCGAGTTTGAAGAGGAGTTCATACCCCCTCCCGTTCGTCGACAAAAGGAGAACGAGTTCGTACAACTTCGACAAGAAAATATGACAATGATGTAGTACTCCGTCGAATTAAATCATCTCGCTAAATTTTCAAGCTCTTACCTACCTGATGCGGCTAGTCGCGCAAGGCATTTAAAGGCGGCCTGCGACCTACCATCCATGTACACGTGATCATTTTTCAATATCTGACGATGCAGAAAGTTCTTAACCATGCCCTTTCCCTCGAACGCAGTATTCTTCAGTTGATGCCAACGTTGTACATACTTCAAATTATAAGTGCCCTAGCAACACAGGAGGAAACATCGCTCCAAAATGTCCAAATAACGGCGGTCATTCGAGAGGGAATTCAAGACAATGTTGTACCTACTGCAACAGACAAGGGTACACTAAAAATGAATATCATAGAAGGATCAGTTCATGCCTCCGTTGTGGTGATTCAACCCATCAGCTTAGTAACTGTCCGCACCCCTCTAAGCTCTGTCCTCAACATTCAAATCCTGCTCCGGCGCCGCGCCGCAATAAGATCGTCGTCAAGCTCAAGGCCTGGTGTTCACCTTAACACGGGAAGAAGCCGTCGCTTCGAACACCATTGTGTTAGGTATATTACTTTTGAATAACATACCTGCTCGCGTGCTATTTGATTCTGGTGCTACGTATAGTTTTATATTCGTCGATTTTGCCATAAAAACAAGCTAGTGATGACACTGTTATATCTAAACCTTAGTGTTAGTACCCCATTGGGTACAAAAAAATATGTTCGTTTAGTATGTCAGGACGATCATGTCTGTATTAGAGGAAGGAAACTGTTGCTTGATGTGTCAGTCCTTGATCTTCAGGATTATGATATTATCTTGGGGATGGATTGGCTCGGCGCTTGCTCGACCACTACCGAATGTGTGAAGAAATAGGTCATCTTTCGTCTACCTGGAGAGACCAATTTCTACTACTCGAGTGGTTCGGCAACAAAAGTGTCGAAGACCTGCATGGTAATTTCTGCGATGTCAGCTCGGCGGATGCTACACTCTGGATGCGAGGGATACTTAGCGTCGGTTCAGTACACTCGGCATGATTGTACAAACGTCGAGTCTTCTTTCGTTTTGGCAGAATTCCCTGATGTATTTTCGGAAGAACTACCTGGCATGCCACCCGACCGAGAAATTTAGTTCACCATCGATACCTTCCCATATATTCGATCAATTTTCAAAGCTCCATACAGAATGCCCCTGCCGAACTAAAGGAGTTAAGTACCATCTACAAGAACTGCTTGACCATGGGTACATCCGTCCGAGCGTGTCTTCGTGGGACACGCCAGTGCTATTTGTAAAAAAGAAAGATGGAATGTTGCGGCTGTGCATATACTACCGAAAACTAAATAAGGTCACCATCCGGAACAAGTACCCCATGCCCATGATCGATAGTCTCTTTGATCAGCTGCAAAGAGCGTCAGTATTTTCGAAGATAGACCTTCGCTCTAGCTACCACCAATTGAAGATCAACCCAGAGGATATACCGAAGTCAGCATTTCGCACCCGTTATGGCCATTATGAGATTTTTGTCATGCCATTTGGACTGATGAATGCTTATGCCGCATTCATGGATTTGATGAACCGTGTGTTTCGACCATTCCTTGATAATTTGTGGTGGTATTCATATATGACATCTTAGTGTACTCGAAGAATGAAAAAGAATATGCATGATATCTGCGGATGGTGCTTCAAACTCTTTAAGACAATAAGTTGTTCGCGAAGCTGAGTAAGTACAAATACTGGTTGGACATCATATATTTCCTTGGCCACATTATTTCTATGGAGGGCATCTCAGTCGACCCAAAGAAAGTTGAAGCCATCGTGGAGTGGAAGAGACCTGAGTCAGCCAACGACATTCAAAGCTTTCTTGGTCTAGCTGTCACGCCCCAGTTCCAAAATACCGAGGGACTGGATGCGTGATTATGGCCAGCAGCATGCACCGATGGACAAACCCAATTTAATGGATCCATCAGGCATACTTAAGCTGTATTACATTGTCCAGGGTTTACTAACCTCATCCACAAATATAAGATAGCATAATGAAAGATTAAACATCCACAGTCAAGTAATTAAAATCGGAGAACAATCCGATATTAAGTCTGTTACACAAGTGTTCTCAAAGACAGGAAATAAAGAGTTCATTTAAACAGGAATAAAGTTTATTTGCAATAAACTGAGCAGGGCGAAGCATTTGTTCAGGTGAAGTCCTCAGCGGTCACCTCGTCCTCAGGATCAGGTACTGCTCCGAGTAGTGCCCCTGTTCCATACACCTCAGGGTAGCTCTCGTCTGCTATAACTGGAGAACAAAACCAGGTCCTCAGAGGGACGTAACAAGGTACAGAAGAATACGAGCCATAATACAGTGAATGAGCATGCAAGTCAACCAAAATGTTAAACACACGAGAAGCACAAGAAATTAATAAGTTTAAGACAGTGGTATGCCGATGTTACTATCAAACAAATCCAGTTAAATAATTAAAACCAGCTAAGTGATCATGCAAGTGAGAGTTATTATTCATACTCAGGCTGAGACTACTACAGGATCAGTGATAAGAAACCATAGCAGTGTTTTCTCGAAGGGCCAGTACAGGTGCCAAAGCTCTGTGTCAGAGACTAGGACACTTCCAGATAACCAGATATATATATAATATAATCAGCCTTGATATGGTAATACTCTCCCCACCCAATGAATCTCACGTCACAGATCTCAATGTTCATGTTACGCAAGATTGAAGCTAATGCAGCTAGTCAGGATAAAACATAAAGCTCAAGTTATGAAATCTATATCCTAAACAAAATCCCCTTGAATAATCAGGAAGATTCTGTATCATGCTTTGTGTCAGGTGTCCTGGGGATAAAGTATTTGATAGGGCAAGTACCACAGTCACAGAAATTAGAGCAAGAGATTCAAAATGAATTAAATACTGCAATTTAATGGCAAGGTACACTTGCCTGGATTTCCTGTTTCAGTTGTAGCTCGAGCTTCAGCTGGATTTCCAGGCAGTACTCCGGTTACTGAAACAAACATCACCATCAGGTCCAGAACACATCAATCAGCTAGGAACGCCTGTCCTTGAGTCCAATTTGGAGACAAGGGCAAAAACGTCAATTTCGGGTCAAGGCGGGGTCCAGATGTGGGCCGTCTTGCACCGAAAAACGCGTCAGGGTCAAAGGTCTCAAAATCAGTCCAACTTAGTGTCAACAGGTCAGGAACGATGATACGAACCCAACGGAACTTCCAGAATTGGATTCCGATGAGCCGTTCTCAAAATCGCCCGTCGAGTGGAGCCTGTGGGGCCCACGACACGCGATTTTGTCAACGTTCTCATAATCGAACCAAACTTGACCCACAGGACCAGCGTATTGCTACGAGTCCGATGGCGCAAGTTTCGTCTCGATCTGACTTGTGTACACTAAGTTACAGCAAGTTCCAGAAGGGTCGGATACGGGACGTTGTCCGCGGATACGCACTGATTCCGGTGTGCACGCACATCCGAATCAGCTTCCGCGAAATCCCGCACGTCCGTATCAACGACGCTGACGTATCGGTGAAGACCGTACGTGACCAGTCGTCCCGTTTGGCGGGGCGTACTCGATTCTGGGGTGAATCAGGGTCTGGGTTTTCCTGTTTTTGGATCGCGGTGTGCGATCACCACAGGACGCGATGCCCCGAGCGGTTTGTCCGGGCACCGAGAGGGTCAAACAGGCTACGCGATACAATTTACGGAATCGAATTCCGAGCTACGAGCAGTGAGATACAAATACCTGAACTGGGCTTAAAAAATTAGGGTTTCCTTGTGTCCGACACAACTCTGTGTCCTGAGTCTGGCCGTGTCCGGCCGTGTCAGAGTACTGTGTCTGATGCTGTGTCTGCTGCTCCTAGGGTTTCTGTGTCGTCTTGATCGTCGGAGAGTCGCTCTGCGGCGGGGGTGGCCGACCGGGCTAGGGCGGGGCAGCGCGGCGCGGCGAGGAGGTCGGACGGCGGGCTGGGGACTGTCAGCGGCGAGGTCAGGAGCGGGGACAGCAGCTCACCGGAGGCGGAGGAAGTTGGGCTCTGGCGGAGTCGGGGCGAGGTCGAGGTTCTGGAGGAGGCGGACCCGGCGGAGCAGAGGCGACTGGAGGGTGGCGGATGGTTCGCCGGACAGAGGCGGGGCGATAGGGGAGCTCGGCTGGGCTAGGGCACGGCGGCGGAGGGGGAGAACTGGGAGGAAGGAGGAGGAGAATTAGGTTTCCGGCAGGGTTTATATAGGAGAGAGGGCAGGGGAAACGGCGGGGCGGCCGTTACCGGAGGCGGAGGGTCGGGATGCGAGCGGGCAAGCGTTGCGGAGGCGAGGCGGCGCTGGGAGGCCAAGCGGCGGCGGTTAGCCGGCCGGAGGAGAAGGCAACAGTCGGGGAAGAGGGGTTTCAGTTAACGGGTCTACGGGTTGGCGGATGGACGGGTGCGGGTTGGGCTAACCCGCCCGACCCGCTCGGCTAGGGGATGGGCCGGTTTAGGTTAGGCGGGCTGGGCCGGATTCAATTTAAATAACTCATTTAAATAATTAACTTAATGATTAAATAATTAAAAATTTAATAATTGTTTTTAGGGTATTTAAAAATTCATCCGGGGTCCAATAAATTCTCGGAAAAATACCCTATGTCCAGATTTTTATTTTACACCATAAAATATTATTTTCATAATATTTTAATACCATTTAATATCAATTAAAAATCCTTCAATAATTTAAAGAACCTGAATTTAATTAGAAAAATTCCCGAAAATTTCCAGAAATCAAATTTTAAAATTCTTTTGAAAATCAGGGGGATTACAATATACCCCCCTTAAGAGGATTGCGTCCTCGCAATCAAAGAATAACCGGTCAACAGAGATGACACGGTTACCAATTTTATTTGAATAAAGAAAATCAAGGTTCAGATCTTGAACACATAGGAAAATCATTTCCCTAAGTAGAAACTATGCAATTTCCCAAATGTGGGAAATCTAGAAAATTACTGTTTTAGAAAACTAGGTTATCTTTTCAAAATTTATCAGGTTAACAATTCTAAGTTATTATCAAGTTCAAAATTACTATGTTAATACTAAGTTATCAATTGTTAGCAAGTTAAAATTATCAGGTTAAGGTTATCAGGTCAAGGTTATCAGGTCAAGTCTGGGGTCACGAACCAGCAGGCACGAACTAAACAATGCTAGAAACGGAACAACTACAAAGACTTACTCGCATTAGCAGCTCCTTGGTTCTGCACGTCTCCCACAGTCATCGCGAAAACTTGGCCACGTCCTTGAGGTGGTGCTCTCTGCTGTTGCTGGACTTGCTGATAGGGTGCTACTTGATGTGCCAAGGGTGGCCTTGGTTGTTGTCCTCCTGGTGCTGGTAGAGCTTGTTGGTTCGCCCTTGGTGCTTCCCTACGATCAGGGCAGTCCTTCACTGCATGCTGTCTGGATCCGCAACCTAAGCACAGTCCGTGCTTACGTCTACACTCCTTCTCAACATGGCCTATCCTGCCGCAGTAATAACAAGTAGGAAGAGTCAGGGCTTTGGATGCAGATCCCTGTGGTGCTTGTTGCAGATGAGGTTTCTTGGCAGCTTCTCCATTGTTTGCTCTGGCTGGTACTGATGTGGAAGGCCTCTTCAGACTGGTTTCTCTCCTGGTGACGCGCTCCATGCGTCGAGCTGCAGCAAGGACGTCCGTGTACGAAGTTGGTGCGACAGATCCAATCAGTTTCTGTAGTTCGATGTTGAGTCCGTCGAAAAACTTCTCGGCCTTCTCTACTTCAGTCGGAATCAAGGTAGGAGCGAAGCGACTCAGACGAATGAACTCGGCGTTGTACTCTTCTACCGTCATAGCTTCCTGAGTGAGGCGATTGAACTTGTCCCTCAGTTCTGATCGAGCGATGGCCGGAATGTACATCTCCTGGAAGAGTCTGGAGAACTCTTCCCAAGTAACTCGGTCTGGTCCGAGTCGGGTCTCCTCGGACAGCCACCAGTGATGAGCATTGTCCGTCAATTGCATTCTGACGGCGGTCATCCAGCGTTCCTGGGGAAGCTCAGCTGCTTCTAGTTGATGTCGTATGTTGGTAAGCCATTCATGAACTTCTGTTGGTCCCTCCTTGCCAGAGAAAGTACGGGGCTTCAGTTGGCGGAAGTCTGTGATAGAGCCCGTCGGTTGCCTTCTAGCTGGTAGGTTGGCCTGCTCCAGTGCATTTACTAGACTGTTCCTCAAGTACTCAGCCTCGCGACGTTGGGCCTCAGTTTGGACTTGTTGCTGAGCTTGCATCATTGCGAAGAACATCTGGAACATCTGCTGTCCGTCCATTGCTTGGCCTGGTGGAAAGGCAGGCATCTGAGGAGTGAACTGGGGCGGAGGTGGAATATCATCACGCCGAAATCTAGAAGATTGCGGATCTGCTTGTCTGCTTCGGTGAGTAGAGGGATCTCCTCTCAATAGCGTCACTTCGTCTTCTCCGTAGGTGGCTTCAGCACCTATTGGTGTCCTTGCTGGTGTTTCGTCATTTGTTTGTGAATCCATATCTCTGCATCAAAATAAACTATAAGAGGCGCACAGGAATCAAGGCAAGATGCAAATTCAAAAATGAATACGATACAGATATCAAGAACGTTTGCAAGCAAGTGGATGAGATCCTAAAAACTTATCCTATCTTTTTGCAGGCCTGTTCGGTCCCTAAGTTGAAACCGAACAATTTAAGTCGTTGACCTGCATGGGCCACCACAAAAACCATGTCACGCCCCAGTTCCAAAATACCGAGGGACTGGATGCGTGATTATGGCCAGCAGCATGCACCGATGGACAAACCCAATTTAATGGATCCATCAGGCATACTTAAGCTGTATTACATTGTCCAGGGTTTACTAACCTCATCCACAAATATAAGATAGCATAATGAAAGATTAAACATCCACAGTCAAGTAATTAAAATCGGAGAACAATCCGATATTAAGTCTGTTACACAAGTGTTCTCAAAGACAGGAAATAAAGAGTTCATTTAAACAGGAATAAAGTTTATTTGCAATAAACTGAGCAGGGCGAAGCATTTGTTCAGGTGAAGTCCTCAGCGGTCACCTCGTCCTCAGGATCAGGTACTGCTCCGAGTAGTGCCCCTGTTCCATACACCTCAGGGTAGCTCTCGTCTGCTATAACTGGAGAACAAAACCAGGTCCTCAGAGGGACGTAACAAGGTACAGAAGAATACGAGCCATAATACAGTGAATGAGCATGCAAGTCAACCAAAATGTTAAACACACGAGAAGCACAAGAAATTAATAAGTTTAAGACAGTGGTATGCCGATGTTACTATCAAACAAATCCAGTTAAATAATTAAAACCAGCTAAGTGATCATGCAAGTGAGAGTTATTATTCATACTCAGGCTGAGACTACTACAGGATCAGTGATAAGAAACCATAGCAGTGTTTTCTCGAAGGGCCAGTACAGGTGCCAAAGCTCTGTGTCAGAGACTAGGACACTTCCAGATAACCAGATATATATATAATATAATCAGCCTTGATATGGTAATACTCTTCCCACCCAATGAATCTCACGTCACAGATCTCAATGTTCATGTTACGCAAGATTGAAGCTAATGCAGCTAGTCAGGATAAAACATAAAGCTCAAGTTATGAAATCTATATCCTAAACAAAATCCCCTTGAATAATCAGGAAGATTCTGTATCATGCTTTGTGTCAGGTGTCCTGGGGATAAAGTATTTGATAGGGCAAGTACCACAGTCACAGAAATTAGAGCAAGAGATTCAAAATGAATTAAATACTGCAATTTAATGGCAAGGTACACTTGCCTGGATTTCCTGTTTCAGTTGTAGCTCGAGCTTCAGCTGGATTTCCAGGCAGTACTCCGGTTACTGAAACAAACATCACCATCAGGTCCAGAACACATCAATCAGCTAGGAACGCCTGTCCTTGAGTCCAATTTGGAGACAAGGGCAAAAACGTCAATTTCGGGTCAAGGCGGGGTCCAGATGTGGGCCGTCTTGCACCGAAAAACGCGTCAGGGTCAAAGGTCTCAAAATCAGTCCAACTTAGTGTCAACAGGTCAGGAACGATGATACGAACCCAACGGAACTTCCAGAATTGGATTCCGATGAGCCGTTCTCAAAATCGCCCGTCGAGTGGAGCCTGTGGGGCCCACGACACGCGATTTTGTCAACGTTCTCAGAATCGAACCAAACTTGACCCACAGGACCAGCGTATTGCTACGAGTCCGATGGCACAAGTTTCGTCTCGATCTGACTTGTGTACACTAAGTTACAGCAAGTTCCAGAAGGGTCGGATACGGGACGTTGTCCGCGGATACGCACTGATTCCGGTGTGCACGCACATCCGAATCAGCTTCCGCGAAATCCCGCACGTCCGTATCAACGACGCTGACGTATCGGTGAAGACCGTACGTGACCAAGTCGTCCCGTTTGGCGGGGCGTACTCGATTCCGGGGTGAATCAGGGTCTGGGTTTTCCTGTTTTTGGATCGCGGTGTGCGATCACCACAGGACGCGATGCCCCGAGCGGTTTATCCGGGCACCGAGAGGGTCAAACAGGCTACGCGATACAATTTACGGAATCGAATTCCGAGCTACGAGCAGTGAGATACAAATACCTGAACTGGGCTTAAAAAATCAGGGTTTCCTTGTGTCCGACACAACTCTGTGTCCTGAGTCTGGCCGTGTCCGGCCGTGTCAGAGTACTGTGTCTGATGCTGTGTCTGCTGCTCCTAGGGTTTCTGTGTCGTCTTGATCGTCGGAGAGTCGCTCTGCGGCGGGGGTGGCCGACCGGGCTAGGGCGGGGCAGCGCGGCGCGGCGAGGAGGTCGGACGGCGGGCTGGGGACTGTCAGCGGCGAGGTCAGGAGCGGGGACAGCAGCTCACCGGAGGCGGAGGAAGTTGGGCTCTGGCGGAGTCGGGGCGAGGTCGAGGTTCTGGAGGAGGCGGACCCGGCGGAGCAGAGGCGACTGGAGGGTGGCGGATGGTTCGCCGGACAGAGGCGGGGCGATAGGGGAGCTCGGCTGGGCTAGGGCACGGCGGCGGAGGGGGAGAACTGGGAGGAAGGAGGAGGAGAATTAGGTTTCCGGCAGGGTTTATATAGGAGAGAGGGCAGGGGAAACGGCGGGGCGGCCGTTACCGGAGGCGGAGGGTCGGGATGCGAGCGGGCAAGCGTTGCGGAGGCGAGGCGGCGCTGGGAGGCCAAGCGGCGGCGGTTAGCCGGCCGGAGGAGAAGGCAACAGTCGGGGAAGAGGGGTTTCAGTTAACGGGTCTACGGGTTGGCGGATGGACGGGTGCGGGTTGGGCTAACCCGCCCGACCCGCTCGGCTAGGGGATAGGCCGGTTTAGGTTAGGCGGGCTGGGCCGGATTCAATTTAAATAACTCATTTAAATAATTAACTTAATGATTAAATAATTAAAAATTTAATAATTGTTTTTAGGGTATTTAAAAATTCATCCGGGGTCCAATAAATTCCCGGAAAAATACCCTATGTCCAGATTTTTATTTTACACCATAAAATATTATTTTCATAATATTTTAATACCATTTAATATCAATTAAAAATCCTTCAATAATTTAAAGAACCTGAATTTAATTAGAAAAATTCCCGAAAATTTCCAGAAATCAAATTTTAAAATTCTTTTGAAAATCAGGGGGATTACACTAGCGGGCTACTCCAGAAGATTCGTCAAAAAAATTTTAAGGATCGCATCGCCTCTGACTCATCTCACTCGGAAGGGAGTAACATTCGCGTGGTTAGACGACTGTGAAGCTTCATTCATAGAATTAAAGTGACGCCTCATCTCAGCACCGATTCTTACTCTCCAGGACGGGCCCGATGATTTCTAGATTTATAGCGACACTTCAGGCAAGGATTTGGGATGTGTCCTTATGCAAAGGGATAAGGTGATAGCCTATGCGTTGAGGCAGTTAAAGCCTCACGAAAAAATTTATCCAATATATGATCTGGAAATGGCAGCGGTAGTGTTCGCATTGAAGTTATGGCTGCATTACCTCTATGGCATACCATATAAAAATTTAACAGATCATAAAAGCCTCAAGTAACTTTATACTCAAAAGGATCTGAATTTATAGCAACGACGTTGGCTCGAACTCCTTAGCAACTTTGACTTGTTGATCAGATATACACCGGGAAAGGGCAACGTTGTATCTGATGCACTGAGTTGAGTGTTTGCAGGGAGCTTATCTATCGACGACAGGCTGCGAAGGGATCTGGAAAGTTTGGGCATTACACTCAGAATCTGATACAACGGGGCACAGCCGGCTCAGTTGTGCCTCGAACTGGACTTATTGGAGAAAGTCAAGTCCGCTAAGAAGGACGACATATTCCTTGAAAAGATACGCAAGCTTATCTCAGCAGGAAAGGCGACCGACTTTACGGTGAGCGATGATGAAATGATGCGGGTAAAAAAATATTATGTGTTCCTAACGATGCAAACCTCAGAAAATAGATACTTACTAAAGCCCACTATGCGAGTTATACTTCAGATTCAGGAAGCACGAAGATGTATCGAGACATCCACATGACATTTTGATGGCATAACATGAAGAGGGACATGGCGTTGTTTGTGTCGTAATGCATGGCCTATCAGAGAGTAAAGATCGAACACCAGAAGCCGGCGAGGAGATACAGAACCTTGCTATACCTGAGTGGAAATGGGAACACATAACCATATATTTTATTGTTGGTTTGCCAAAGATGCAATGGGGAAAACGATGTCATCTGGGTCATCGTCGATCGACTCACCAAGTTTGCTCACTTTCTTTTCATCAAAGTTGCTTGGAGTGTCGACCGTCTGGCGCAGATCTACCTCGATGAGATTGTTCGACTCCACGGTGTGCCCGTATCCATTGTCTCCGACCTAGATGGAAGATTCTTATCACGCTTCTGGGAGAGTCTTCAGTCGGCAATGGGGACGAAGTTGAAGTTCAGCTTCACCTACCATCCTCGGCCAGACAGCCAGACAGAGCGGGTAAATATGATCCTCGAAGTATGCTATGGCTCTGTGCCTTGGACTTGAAGTCAATTTTGGACATGCATCTACCGTTAGTCAAATTTGTATACAATAATAGCTATCAATCCAACATTCAAATGGCGTCGTATGAGGCATCGTATGAGCGGAAATATAGATCCCCTAGATGTTGGGATAAAGTTGGTGAACGACAATTTTTTGTCCCGGAACTCGTAGAGCAAACCGTCCAAAAGACCTGTTTGATTCGCGAGCGGCTGAAGGTAGGACAAAGTCGTCAGAAGAGTTACTCAGATGCGCACCGTCAACCTCTTGAGTTCTTAGAAGACGATCATGTATTTCTCGAAGTCTTGCTCATGCGAGGAGTCACCAAATTTGGAGCAAAAGAGAAGCTAAGTCCAAGATTCGTCAGCCCGTTCGAAATACTCAAGCGAGTCACCCCAGTCGCATATCAGATTGTCCTACTACCGTCATTATCAGAGGTACACGATATGTTCCACGTTTTACAACTTAGGAAGTACGTATACAATCCGATCATGTGGTGGATCTTGATCAACTAGACTTGAAGGCATACTTAACATATGTCTAGCAAGCTATACATATCTTGGATCGTAAGGAGAAGCTGCTTCAAAGTCGTTCAGTTCCTCTCGTTCACGAGCTTTGGAGAAATCATTCTGTCAAAGAGTCGACTTGGGAGCTTGATTCTGAGATAAAGGACAAGTTTTTTTTACTGTTTCATAGTAGTGGGTCTATTCCTGAGTTTTGAGGACAAATTTTTCTATTAGTTGGTTAGGATGTTGTGCCCCGCTCCCCCTATTAGGGGAGCGCAGCTAAGAAATACTTTCAGTATCGTTCGATCGGGATAGATTGAATTAAGATCTTTATCTCGTTATGGATTGGCTTCTTCGGAATCGATTCTCATATTCAGTAGACCGTATCCCAAGGACGGACTAAGAGGCAGAGTCAAGAGGGACCTCTACGCTGCAAGTTTTTTTGCCTATTTTTTCTGTTGCATTGTTGATTTTGTGCTTTCGAGTTGGTTTTTGAGTTATGTTTTCTTTAACGGTTTTGATAGATTTTTATTGCTTAATTCATTGAACTGCACTTTTATTTTGAGCTTGGAAAGAGGATAAGAAGTATTGATCGTCTGTTTGTGGCAATACAGGTGATCGTACAGTCGGTGTCCCATAAGCGGAGTCTTGAAGCACCTCTTTCCTTTCCTCTTTCCACCAACTTGTGAGTGGCTATACTTCGATTAGTTGATCCTTCTTCCAAGTCTTCATACCTAAAATCTTTTCCACTTGATTGTTTCGATCAGACGATACCATAATAACTTAAAGATGTCAAGATAAATGAATAAACTTGGATTACTTTATGCTTGTCAATCAACTTGTGAATGGTTACCTTGTTGCATGCTAGTTTGCTTATAATGTTCTTCATCTTGTTTCAATTCTAGTTAGAACAATATTCTTCTATTATTGTGTTATGTATAGAATATTTTACTATAAGATAAATGAACAGGAAGACTATGCAAATTAGATCATGCCATGTTACTTATCTTATGTCTGTGTTGTCTTGAACTGCTTCAATTGATAACTTAGTTTTGACTTCGCTTGGTCACGAAAAACTTGTGCATAAGGTCTTAGTTCCTGCGAACGGTCGCTGGGGCATTGGCACCGATCTGGTCCGGACGAAACTCCTTGATAGTCACCTGCTTCGGACGGGATGGTTTGTAATGCCTCTGTTCTTTGCGTTGCATGTTATTCCATCCCGAGACTATAACTCGTCCATTAGGGCAACGTGTCGGTGATGTAACTACCCGATTCTAGAAAATAGGATTTTTTTTATTTTTTTTGGTAAATTGTGTATTATTTATAATTATTTATATTTATATTTAATTAGTGATTGTATTATTTTTTTATTGATTATTTTAGGGTTTTGGCTAGTCTGGACCCATGTCAGACCCTAGTGGACCCATGTTCGACCCAACCAACACCCTTGTGAGGCTTATTTTTGGGTTTAAAATAATTATTATATTTTATTTAAGTTAGTTGGAGAGATTATGAGTTAATTTGAGTGCTTTTGGAACCCCAAATCCAAAACCCAAGTTGCATGACTAAAGGGGAGGGCATATTAGTCTTTTGGCATTATGTAAACCCCTTTATACATGTGTGGCCGGTTCCCCCAACCCCTTTCCAGACCCGATCATAGCCCCCTCCACATTCTTCACTTCTTCTTCTTCTTCTTCTTCTTCTTCTTCTTCTCCACTCTTTCCTTCTTCTTCCTTTCTTCTTCCCACTTCCAAGCAAGTAAGTTCTCCATTTTTCTCTTTCTTCTTCCATTTCTTCTATTTATGTGAACCCTAACCCTACATTTTTCCCTAACCTAGGTGTTTAGAGCCTAGACTTAGTATGGAGGCTTGATTTGGAGGGTTGGAGCTTGGGGGAGGTGATTTCAAGAGTTTTGGAGACTTTGTGTAAACTCCCTCACCCAAAATAGGTATTTTGTGTATATTTTATATTATTATATTTATTATATATGTTGAATTTATTTAGAATATGCTCTTAGTTAATTAGAAAATAAATTTCTTAATATATTTACTTATATAAATATTCATTTAGAATTATTTTAGGTAATTTTAGATTTTTGAAGATTTTTCTAGAATTTTTTTGGTAATTAAAACTTAGAAAATATAAATTTCTAGGACTTCTATGATTTACTATACGACCATACTTGCATGTCGTTCCTACCAAATATTTATGTTAGTTTAAAATCTTTAATTATATTTTTTTGTAATTTATTTAGAATTTTAAGAAATTTATTTAGATTTTAAAATTATTTAGGATTTATTTGGATATATATAGTCTTAATATTAGATATATACTAATTTAGTGTTAATAGATATTAATAAGATTTTATAAATTATTTGTATTATCTTTAATTATATTTAAGATTATAAATTATTGAGATAAATTCAAACTCTATTTTAAATTAATTCAAATCATGAACCTACTAGGAAATCAACTTCATGCATATCCTATCCTTATTTAAATTCATCATAATCCTATCCAAATTAACCAATCCTATTCTTATTTAATTAAGTAGTGTCCACCATTATATATACCTCATCATTCATATTTTTTTTCCCAAATTCCTCTCTTTTTCGTCCAAAAAATATTCAAAATTCGTCATAAATTCAGCCACATTTTCTACTAGTTATGACGAATTAAAAAGACGATATCTCCTAGCTCCGGACTCCAAACATGCTCTAGTTTTTTTTGTTAGAACGATAATGAGGTTAGATTTCTGATAATATAAATTGTTTTTCTAAATTATTAGTATTAAATTCTGGAAAATTCATAGAGCACAACATGT
>JAYESA010000015.1:168292778-168352778 GCA_036927795.1 Iris macrosiphon
CTCCCCTTTCTTGCAATTATATATAAATATATTACTTTATTTTAAAAAAACGTAAATATAAACGTCCAATTGATATTTTTTTTTCATAATTTTTAAAATTTTTATGCTTTAGATGGAATTTATACAAATTTTGATGCTTTGGAAACAAATTTTCGAAAAAAAGATTTCTAAATTTTTATTTCCAATTAATATATTTTAATTTTATTTCGTTAAAATAAATTTTCTTAAATCTAATTACAAAACAAAACTAAATAAATAAAACAAAAACATAACTAATTAAAACAAATCAACCAAACAAACCCATCCAACCAAACAACAAAACAAACCGAACCGAACCGAACCAATCAAGTGGCCCCCACACCCAATTTCCGCCAACACAGTTGGCTGAAATTGGGGGGGCCAATTTCAGCCAACAGTGTTGGCGAAAATTGGCTTGTGGGTCCCACTTTTAGTTTTTTTTCCTACGTGTACAGCAGTTGTGTTTTCTGCCAACACTGTTGGCGGACTATGTTTTATTTTTAAAATTTTGCAAACTTGTTTCGTTTATATGAATTTAATATAAATTTATTTCGCTACAATAAATTTTCTGTTATAATATCATACATTTTTAAATTTAAATTTAATTTAATTAAACACATAACTAATAAAGAAATTAAACCATAAATAAAAAATAAGTATATATGTTTGTTGGCAAATTAGATAGATTATTTTTGGATATTATAAAAAAATTATATAGAAATTAAAATTATATATAGGATTATTTACACTAACTATCCTTATATTTTTGGTTTATAATACGTGATACCCTTACTTTTAAAAAATTTTCACTGACCATCTTTGTTTTTTTTGTTTATTACACGGATACCCTTACTTTAAGATAAAAAAAAATATATAACACTAACTATTCATATTTTTAATTTTTTTTTCCAAAAGGAGGGATGATCAGTGTAATTTGTTTATAAGCAGGGGCACCCTGTATTATAAACTAAAAATATAAAAATAATTAGTATAAATAATTCTTATATTGAATAGTTTAAATATATTTTAATTAAAATTTGTTATAGATATATTTATAGTACTTTTAATATATATGTTTAGATAATATCATATTTTTAAAATCTAAATATATTTTAATTACGCACATATAAATAAATTAAATTATAAATAAAAAAACACAACGAAATAATTCCCGAATTTTATTTCCGTGGGACGCGTGAGTCCCACCATAAGAACAGGAACATTCTTCCTCCTCCTTCCCCTCCCCTCGCCCTCCCCGCTCACGTGTCCTCCAACAACCCCTCTCCTCTCCTACCCAATTTATTCCTCTCCTCCAATTCCGCTTCCCACTTCCTTCCACTTCCCAAACAATGTCTGTCGTCGGCTTCGACATCGGCAACGACACCTCCGTCGTGGCCGCGGTCAAGCACCGCGGCATCGACGTCCTCCTCAACCACGAGTCCAACCGCGAGACCCCCTCCGCCGTCTCCTTCTCCCCCAAGCAGCGCCTCTTCGGCTCCTCCGCCGCCTCCGCCGCTGTCTCCAACCCGAGATCCACCGTCTCCTCCTGCCTCAAGCTCCTCCTCCTCTCCCCCTCCGCCGCCCCCTCCGTCCCCATCCACTTCCCTCCCGACTCCTCCCGATCCTTCACCCCCACCCACCTCCTCGCCATGCTCCTCTCCCACCTCAAGACCGACGTCGCCGCCAAGAACCTCGACCTCCCCCCAGCCGACGTCTCTGACTGCGTCATCGGAGTCCCCTCCCACGCCACCGACCTCCACCGGAGGTCCTACCTCCACGCCGCCCAGATCGCTGGCCTCAACCCCCTCCGCCTCCTGCACGACGGCGCCGCCACCGCCCTCGGCTACGGCATCTACAAGACCGACTTCCCCGCCGGCGCCTCCGTCGTCGTCTTCGTCGACGTCGGCCACTGCGACACCCAGATCTCCGTCGTCTCCTTCGAGCCCGGCCAGATGCGGGTCCTCTCCCACGCTTCCGACGCGAACCTCGGGGGGAGGGACTTCGACGAGGTCCTCTTCAACCACTTCGTGGAGGAGTTCAAGGAGAAGTACCAGATCGACGTGCGCTCCAATCTCAGGGCCGGCGTCCGGCTCCGTTCGGCGTGCGAGAAGCTGAAGAAGGTCCTCAGCGCGAACGCCGAGGCGCCGTTGGCGATCGAGTGCCTGATGGAGGAGAAGGACGTCAGGGGGTTCATGAGGAGGGAGGAGTTCGAGGGGCTGAGCGCGGAGCTGCTGGAGAGAGTCCTGGTGCCGTGTAGAAAAGCGATGGGTGACGCGGGGTTGGGGGTGGAGAAGGTCCACGCCGTGGAGCTGGTGGGGTCTGGGTCGAGGATCCCCGCGATCATGAGGGTGCTGTCGGGGTTCTTCCAGAGGGAGCCGGGGAGGACGCTCAATGCGAGCGAGTGCGTCGCGAGGGGGTGCGCGCTGCAGTGCGCCATGCTCAGCCCTGTTTTCAGGGTTAGGGATTACGAGGTTCGGTGTTCCGCATATTTTGTGTGTGATAGCTTATCTTTTACTCATTTTGTTGATTGGTGTGTCATTGATCTATGGTATATTATTAGGGCAGGTATAGCTTTGAATTGATTTTAAGGCTAATATGTGCGTACTCATAATCTTCTAAATAGGGTATTTCCTATGTTGTGTAGCCACAAATACAACACATTCAATTCGGACACAATGACACAAACATGACAATACTTTTGGCATTTTTGGATTTTCGGATTGTCTTGTGTCTGATACATGTTCAACACGATGTCCGCACTTTATAGGAATTTCTTTCACAGATGTACGAAAAGTCAGGAGATGTTATTTCATGGACTATAGATGACTGTTGTATGGAATGAAGCATTGCACTCATCACTCATGTAATACGGTACTTGAAGCTTTTATGATAATTTATCTCCCACCCACACATAATGTAGACAGTTTTTAGCCTAGTTTTACAATCCTTTGAAGCGTTGTCTTGTAGTATACAAGAGATTTGGAATTCCTTTCAATGTTTTGTTGGATTACATGTTTTGAAATTCATGTGTCAATGAAGTTATATCATTAACTTAGTATGGCACATATTTATGTAGTTTCTAACACATGTAATATGCTCTCTTTGGGTGGTTATTTCGTTCATATCTGGTAGGTGCTTGTGCCTTTCCTGGTTATACGTGGACATACCATTATTTATACTTGTGGTGCTTACTACTCTCTGATCGTGTTGTTTATAGGCATAATTCACTCGATATGATATATGCATTGGTTTGACATGTTCCTCTTAGTGATATAATTGGGAATTTATCGTGTAGGCATTTACCATAAAGAAGTTAATTGCATATAGTGGTGCTATTATGTCTTTCAAATGCATTGTGATTCTTTTAGGTGTAGTATGTGTCACCCATTGTAATTCATCTTTCGTTGGAGGCACTATTCCATATATGGGCTTTGGCATGTTTTCTCATATGTAGTGATAATGCGGAAATAAGAGCCAGAGCACTTTAAGGCAGACCTTTCAACATATAAGCCGACACTGTCAGCTCAGTCTGAGATTTAAACCAGAGATGGAATCTGATTTGAGAAGAATAAACTAGACTCGAGAATGAGGCAGAGACAAAGACAAAATAAAAAACATGAGAAATATGCAAAGAGTAAAGAAACACGTGGGAAGAAAGACGAGCGATAACTCAATCCAACTTTAACAATTTAAGTATGCACAAACTAAACTGAAAGAACTTTCCAGGTTCTAAATACGCATCAAACTTTAAAATGGAAATGGAATCAACTGGATATCTAAATTAGAGATATATAATTGGGAGTCACTAAAATTTTGATGCATGGATGGAAGTTTTACACTCATTTAATTAATTTTGCGTCAGGCTACACCTCAGCACACTGGTCAAGTGTCGGGTAGGATCCCTGCACACCGTTTTGGTGTCAGACATTTTTTGTAATTGTTACAAGTCACTGTGCCATGCCATGTGCAGGCAACGTGCATGACTCTACACACTGATCATGCAATGCACATTAATAATATGTGCTAGTCATGTTTGAATTATACTTTGAAACCAATCTACTTGTTGTGTTGTGAAATCAACTATGTTTTATGTACACAAGTCCAAAATATCTTTTACTGTCTAAACTGCTAATTATATTTGTAATGGCAATTGGAATAACTTGTTGCACATAATATCTTGTTGTTGCATCAAAAGACATCTTGTCGACTAATCTGGCCTTGATTGAAGTTGAACTTGGTCAAATAAATCGTTAATAATTAAAAAACATTTCACAAGTCCTATTGAAACCAAGTAATATATAAAATAGATCAACTAAAGAAATTTGAACTATGATTTGTTCCTACTGTTGATACCTCGTAGCGAAACTAAAAAAATTCACAAAAGAATCTTTATTGATGAAGTCGGTTGTCAGTTGATTGGGACAAAGTCGTACTTAGGATCTGTAGCTGCACCTCTGGATGCAATTGTTTCAAAAATAAAATTGTGAAACATGAATATATGTAAAAACTCTGGGGAAATGATTTGGACCTATGGTATTTTCAAAGTGTTATAGCTGAATGAATGCTCAAGCTTTTGTTTTCCCACTTTTTTGTATTAGGAATTGGATTTCCTGGTATTTATGGGAATATAATGAGTATAGTTGTGCCTTCAGAAGGTGGTTAGTGTACTGTTAGTTTGCAATATGTTATTTCAGTCATTATTGTTGTTTTCTGAACCTACTCGAAACAATGACATGTTATGTGCAGGTGCAAGACACTTTACCTTTCTCCATTGGATTTTCAACAGATGAAGGCCCTATCTCCACACTGTCTAGCAATATACTGTTCCGGAAAGGAACACCATTTCCTAGTGTTAAAGTTCTTACTTTTCACCGAACACACACCTTCAATTTGGAGGCTTTTTATGCCGATCCACGTGAACTACCACCTGGTACACCTCCAAAGATTGGTTGTTTCACGGTATGTCTACTTAAGTGATAATATTTCTCTAGTCTATTACTATTCAAAATGATTTTTTGTTGAGTTAGAACTAGTGATTTAAGTATAATGTTGAAGGTATAAATTGTTACTGTTTGGACCAACCTGTTTTTGCCCATGCAATTATTTTGTACATAAAACAAAGTTGAAAAGCTCTTTGCCATTTATTCCTATTTGGTATTTTGATGCGTAGTTGATGGTTGCTTGAATTGTTCATGCTCATTTCTCTTTCTTGACCTTGTTTGCTCTTACACCAGTGGACTTGCCATGTGAAGTGGTATAATAAGTTGAGATATGCAGTGTTGATGTTTCTTTCTGTTTTTTGTTTGTGGATTTGTGTTATTACGTAAGTTCACAACCTCAAGGTATCAGTACTTAATCAAATAGATGATAGGGACACTTGTTGAAGCTGTTTAAGATGAATGTGTAAGTATTACTGTGGTGGAAATATTGGGATGGGGTAAACATTTGCTGCAACACCTGACCAATGTGCTGTGTCCTTGTCACATTACAGATTGCTTAGCAGTTAAAATATTGAACATGTACCTTCACCCAGGATGAGCATCCCTGCAGAGACTGGTGTAGCATATTTTGTGAGTTCATGTTGGTATGGCCTAGTTTTGGCCCTAACATAGCGGAAAGTAACAAGTGTCCAAGTGGACTTCTTTGTCAGTTGTCACAAATGAGAGGGAACTGGTTTTGTTTTCCTTTTTTTACATGCTTTCTTGGAACATTTAAGGATCTGTGCATCTCCAAAGATGCATGCTAGCCTATACATGAAGAATAATCATAAAGTGAACGGGAAATCTTCTTAAGCATGCTTCTTCCTTGCGTACTTCTTTCATTGTTATTATTATTATTTTTTCATGCGGACATATTCTTCTGAAACATTACCTGCAGCCACGTCTTCTTGTCCACTGATGAAAAAGCATCATGAATGTCAGAAACTTGGGTCTTGTCTGTACATTGAAGGGTCAGCATGATTTTTCTTGTATACTTTCCTAGGGAGCATGAATGTCAGAAACTTGGATCTTGTCTGTACATTGAAGGGTTAGCATGATTTTTCTTGTATACTTTACTAGGGAGCATGGACACTCCAAATTCCAAAAGTTATGCCATGTATGGGTGGACCTGTTTCATAGGTGGTTCCTTTGTTGGATTTTCTTCTTTTCTTTCTATTCGTCCATCTTATTGGTGTATTTCTTTTCGATTCTTCTCCTGTATCTGGAGTATACACTATCTCAGCTGCTCAAGATACACATGTTGTGGGGTTGGATTAAGGTCCCCACTAAGGCTAATATAAGGTTCATGTTGAAATAACATTAGTAGGTGCTATTGTTGGAGAGCCTTGTAAGGGGTGTTAAATACGGTATCTATGAAAAGTAAAAAAGG
Source organism: Iris macrosiphon (assembly GCA_036927795.1). Lineage (NCBI taxonomy): Eukaryota > Viridiplantae > Streptophyta > Magnoliopsida > Asparagales > Iridaceae > Iris > Iris macrosiphon. The sequence goes on from JAYESA010000015.1 coordinate 168,299,166, forward strand.
ATTGGGTGGTTGTAGTATCTGGCTGCTGCATTATGTATCTGTCATTGTTTGTGCTTGACATATGGCTAGCGACACTTGGTTATACTTTTAAGGCTTAAAGCTGATAAATGCATTGAGTAGGATGATAGAATTCATGTGTTTCTTTCACATATTTGAACTCCTTTATAAGCATAAATAGAAAATCACTTGTCCTCCTGAGGTGGTTCATGTTATTGGAGGTCAGAACTTCGATTCTCGCTAGTGATGTTAACATCCTTGCCCAGTGCCCATGAACTGTCTTCAAGATCAAACTGCTTGCATTAGCCATATCATTGATATACTCCTTATGTTTTTGAACCACAATTGATTCTGTAGTCATGTAGTTGTCAGAGTATAGTAACTTGCTTCTCATACTCAAATTATCACCCTGAGGTCTATCTATCTGCCAATATAACTCTTTATCTGGGGCCGTGTATCATAGGTTTTTTGAAGCAAAATACAAAATAAAAAATAAATAAAACAGGAAGACCATTTGGCCAGGCCAACTCTTCTAACCAGTTTAATGCTGGCCAAAATCTGGACATGTATGAGAGTATACTGAAGTTGTTTCCTAGAGATTGGTGCTGGATCAAGCTGTTTAGATGGTCCCACATGTTGTGACCTTTGAGTTGCCTGTTGTACAATACTATTTCTGATTGCAGGTTCAAGGTTCTAAACAGCGGTAGGCGGGTGTGCGGCGGAAAGAGTCCGCCTACCGCCTAGGCGGTGCCTCTAGGCGGTTGATACATTTTGGACATTTTTTACTATTTTATCACAATTTTTTGCATTATATAACATATTTTAAGGATGTTTCATGCATAACTATGTTGTAGAACAAATATTTATTAAGTTTTAGTCTTGTAAAAGTGAACCATAGGCCCATAATGCTTGCAAAACCTTTTGGCCAAAACATCTAATTAGGTATTGCTCCGCCTAGGCCTCCACCTATGCCGCCTACACCGCCAAAGCTCCGATGACCGCCTACTCCACCGCCTACCAAAAAGCGGTGCATAGAGAGACCGCCTAGGCGGCCGAGACGGCCGAGGCAGCCGCCATTTAGAACACTGTGCAGGTTAGACATATACATCTCATATAGTGCCACAATCCAATATCATGGTAGTGCCTCATGAAGATCATGGGAAGCAAATTGAGATGCAACTTTTGAGCAGGCGAAGCGGATGGTTGACTGGTAATATTTTGCCAACAAGGTTTTAAAGGTACAGAAATGATCCCTCAAGAGTTCAAATTTAGGGGAAAAAAAAGGCATAAGCACGATTTCTAAGGAAGAAAATGTGAGAAGGAAATAACAAAAACTTAATGACCACAGATAAAGAAAATGTGAGAAGAAGGCAGTTTATTCGACTTCAGCTATTGCACTTCTACTCAAGAATCACTAAACTAGGGTAGTCATGTGCCAAGAGGAAGGAGGGCCTTCAAATGGATGTGTTTGAGATTAGTTCATATGAGTTAATTCAGTGATTTTTTTATTGGGTGTTCCACAGATCTAAGAAGGATATTCCCTGGTTGTTTCGGACTCTTATTGATATTAACCTGTCACTTTATCTATGAGGTTTTAGTATTGTCTAGTGGAAGTTGTCTGCCAGGGAAAATGGCTCCAACACTATGAATGCTAGTTTTGCAGTGATTCTCTTTGAATCTCAACATTGTAAATTGCTTTCTTCTTTTTATAGGAGCTTTTTCATATAATATGTGCTCTTCACTTTTTTCTTCTATTAATCAATAGCTCACAAGAAAATCACTTAAGGTGGCATTAACCTAGTTAGTGGGAGCACTCGTGGGTTACATGGACATGAACATGGTTTCAAACATAATTTGCAGTAATCGGCCGATATTGATACGATACGGCCGACATTGATACGATACGGCCGACATCGATACAATTTGGCATGTCCCGGTCCGATACCGACAACTACATATACCGACTGATACCGACATTGTGGGACTCTTTCCACATATACCGACTGATACCGACAACTACATATACCGACTGATACCGACATTGTGGGACTCTTTCCACTGTCAATTCGGCATATAAATTTGAAAGAAAAAGACTAATGAGCAAGGTTGTAAAAACATTGTAAGATTGTAATAGCATGTAAATAAAGAAAACTTATTTATCGCAGGTGAACCGATAAGCAAGGGTGACTAGTATTTCATTCAATTTCAAAACTACTAAGAAAAGAAACAAGATATACTTAAAATTACACCTAAATGTATAAAATAAAATTTCCTAATTTTTTAATAATTATTTGCTTTTGGATACCAAAAAATCCAATACTCCGATCCGAAATTGTTGATACTGCCGATACCACCAATCTCGATACTCATAGGAAGGGTTAGATATCGATTCCGATTTAAGAAAAGGAAAAAAGGAGTTGAATAAATAAAGGACTTAGGATGTTGCTGCTATTTGGGATTCGTGACAGTAGGGCTCGAGTGGGGGGACGGTGATCTAATGTAGCCAAAGAGGGTATCGATGTCTTAAACACAGAGGGCATGAAGATGATTTGATGTTTGCAACTGTAGAGGGGACAGGAAGAAGAGGGCTATACTGCAATTTAGGGATATGTCTCGAAATGGTAAAAGTGGGTAGCTGGGCCTTAGTTGTTATAAACCATAACGTAAAAAAGAAAAGTCCTATTGGGTTGTAAAAACGTAGCCCTCATGTAAAAAATTAACCCCTATATTCATGACTTTTTTGAGATGCCCCATCTCGAAACGCTCCCCGAAACGAGCCCTGTTGAGTTTTTTTAAAACATTGGATGACACACCTCTCGAGGATCGTATTCGTCTCCATATCAATGTCCAACATGTATCCAACGGGAGTTCCTCCGCATAGGTGTGAGACATAATGGGCCAACGTTTAGGATCTTTTCCCGAAGGGTTTCAGAACAAAGTTCTAGAACTGTTTGTAACCTAAACATGGTTACTACCTAAATTAGTCTGATATAATTAATGTGTATGTATATACTATAAATAGGTTTCCATGTCTACATAATAATCGTATACCCGTGTCTTAGATTTTCTAAGCCATTTTGTATTTCAAAGCGGTATCATCTCCTTTTCCTTATTTGAAAGTTTTCAATAGAAAGGAAATTATACACTATGTAAATGACCAGTTCAGTCTTTAGAGGAACAATACCTCTGCACGTCATTTTGCCAGTTGATAATATCTCGTAATCCTTCAATATTTTAATTATTATGATTTGTTTTCTTTTATATTGCATGTTGATGTCCACTCATAACTGTATCGTTGCAGATCGGTCCATTTCAAGTTCCTCAAAATGAAAAGTCTAAGGTCAAAGTAAAAATCCGGGTGAATCTTCATGGGATTGTTTCAGTTGAATCAGCATCTGTAAGTATGAAATATTTGTTTACCATTGGTATATTTTAATAAATATGTGAATCATTAGTTTATACCTTTGTGACTTTCACCTGACATACTTATAATTTTTCAGTTGATTGAAGATGATTGCAATAGGGATCCTGAGTGTCTATCTGATGCCCAAATGGATGCAGCAGCAAATACTGCTGAAAATTCAACCTTTCAACAGTCTGAATCTGTAAGTTCGATTGCCAATCAAATGTTTATCAAATTCTCATCAGAGTATTCAAGTTGGTTATGTATTTCTGTGATAACTTATTGGAGTTCTTTCCATTTTTATCATTCTTCTTATTTGCACATAAATATAAAGGTGTCTTCAGGACTCTCTATGTTGTATCTGGATGGCATCTAAAAGGCCTTTCTTAAAATGACGATCAGAGTTTCAAATTTCACTACTTAGAGAAACTTTTAGATTCAGATAGATTTAAATATGATTTCTATAAATTCTTATGAGTTGACACCGTAGATGTATTATATTATTATTATTATTAACCATCTTGAAAAGGAATGTAAATATCAAAGGATTCTTCCATTTACTATTTTATATCCGACAATTCAATATTTAGCTAGAAGACCATATGAAACCTACCTATAAGCCCATATGAAACCTACCTATACACGTCCTTTATCGCTTTTACTATACAACTAGTAACGTGCACGTGCATTGCAGGCGCGCCAAAAATATTGTTGATTTTTTAAAAAAAATAGAATTTGTTATAGATACTGATGTCTTGTGGAATCGAACCCACACAACCAAGGAGAATATCACACAACTTAATCACATGAGTTAGAGGTGTTTGGCTATAGTTAGATAATATTATGTAGTTAAACAATTAGTTAACAAATTAATTTTTAATTACGTGAGAATAGACATACGACTTAACGGCTCATTTTGATCCGTTTTCAAGCCTCTTTATGAAGAGTAGAGATATATGTTCTTTTTGCATGTTTGTTCATTGTTGGCTAAATATGTGCTGAATAATGTTATGTGCTGACTTTGTTTCTAGGTGGTTTTAGGAGATTTTTCAAAAATGTAAGAAATAATTTTTCCGTGTCGAAATTGGCCGAGTGATTTTTAAATTGAAGGTACATTTTGAACCAATGCTGAATTTTTTAATTTCATACTAAACTGACAGTCAAGTTTTTTATTTCTAAAGTTGATTTTTGTAATTCTTTGCCCTAGAACGGGTGTTTTGATATAAATGTCTTAAGAAGCGTAGTATAAAAATATAATACATTTACTTAAAATGATGTTATATTTAAATAAGTCGGCAATAGAACCAAAATATTCCGTCCTTAGTTGCATGAGTTTAAACTGCAATCCAAAAGGTAGAACTACCTACATGCCAACGGGCCACTTGAGTTTTATGGCATGATTTTCTCATGCTCATAGCTACCTTGGCTAGGAATTTGATACCAACATAGAGGGTTGATTTGATGTCAGGATGATAACCGATCATAAAACTATGTCAGATCTTTATGGACCTTTCTTATGCTCCATAGCTGACCCCATTACGGTGGCAGAAGGCTTGGATTATGATGATGATGATGCATATAAGATATGATACATGGTCTACTATATGCAAGCAAATCGAGATATGATACATGTCACGAGTTGACAACCTAGTTTATATGTTTTCGGCTTAAACTAACTTCATGTGGCTTCAAAAACAATTGTGTTAAAGTATAAGCCAAAATGCTGATACATGCAGTGTCAAGTCTTGTAATGTGCCAAAAACCGACTATTTCAGATTGTATTTTACCAGTAGGGATCCTGAAGAGAATTTTCTAGTCAGTACGTTTTGGTGTTTGGTTAACTTTTATGAGTGAGTAAACCCTGTTCCTGTTCAAGTTATTGAGCTGGATTTGATTCATTTTTGCTCTTAACATTTCCAACCCATGATAACCATATCTGAATTGTATTGCTATAAATTTGCTATAAAATTTGGTTGTATTGAGATCCAATTTAAGCTGATTATACAGATCTGTTTGGATTTGGTTCATTCAATATTCAGTTTCAAACTTGGGTTGAATAGTAATCGTGCTTGTGGTGGTAAACCTATCCTATTATGGTTATTAGTATTTACTAGAAACTAGCTACAAGTTGGGCGTGTAGGCTTCTTCTTGCTAATATCTTTGCATACTCACCTTCAGTGTATACTATTAAGAAATGACCTTTACATGTTAAAGCTAACTGTCTACAGCAATAGTTTAAGTAATAGCACTATAGGGGAAAGATGGGAGGGTAATGGAACTTATGATTTGTCATAACTTTTTATTAGCTTTATATACCAAAAGTAAAATCTGAAACTCCTAAATAAAACCAGCATAACTACTAACACAAAAACTTCAAGTAGACTGAAATCGAAACCTTAAGTTTTATGTACTATCTGCACTTTTTGGACATTTTATGTGATATCCTCATACAACTGTTGACTGTAGGCATTGTTTTCACATAAAGTTTGAATATATCAAACTAACCCTAGTAAACTTAAAAACCTTAGGCCTTTCCTTAATATGCATTTATGGCTTTGATGCCTGCTAGTATCACAGGAGCTTATCACAAATTGTTTCATACTCTACAAGATTTTCCCGCCAATCAGGGTAGTGTTAACAACATAATAATGGTTGTAGGCTGAGGGAGCAAGAACAGAGAGACCCTCTGGAAGGCATGAACTACCTGTTACTGAGAATATATATGGTGCGATGACAAAGGCTGACATACTGCAAGCTCAAGAACTAGAACAACAATTAGCTTATCAGGACAAACTTATGGAACAAACAAAGGACAAAAAGAATGCACTGGAAGCTTTTGTCTATGAAGTTCGCAACAAGGTAATGCCAAATACAATAGTCTTCTCAGTTAAAAAGTTTTAGTTTGATAGATGGCTGAAATAATGTATGGCTAGCTTTTCGAGAGGTACCGGAGCTTTGCATCTGAATCTGAAAAGGAAGGGATAACTGTGAACCTACAAGAAACCGAAGAATGGCTTTATGATGATGGGGATGATGAAACTGAAATGGTGTACACAAGCAAACTGGAAGATTTGAAGAAGGTATACGATTCCCTTGTTTTTTTATTTATTTGCAGGGTCTTTATTTTTGTCTAGTCCATTGCTTTTTTGCTTGCTTGTTTCCTAGTAATAGCCCCAGCTTGGATAATTCATGCATCTAGGCCGACCTAACAGATTTTGTTCTGCAATGCATCTTTACCCGAAGCATTGTAGTGATTAGTGGCTCACCTATTTTTTGTGACATGTGCAGTTTTAATACAATTTTGTACGAAAAAGAGAACTCAACAATTTATAACGTACTGTCCAATAGCAAATCATTTTACCCTTTTTGACATTTGTCTTGCTATATATCCCTCCTTATTTTTCTTTTTACTTCTAAATTAAGGTTTAGTTTTTTCTGGAAGTTCTTACATCAATGTACATGCCAAATTTCTCATTCGTTATACATCTTTAAACATTTAATGATCTTATTGGTCTTTATCTTCGTAGAACATCTCTTCCCTTTTTTATAAGTTGGTTTAATCTAGAGGAATATAACTGTAAACAATTGAAGTCTTATCCTCATTGCATACCTTTAGGTTTTCCCCTTCAATAATGGATAATTTCATTACTACAACATGCCCAAGTTTAACGACATGTATATAACCTTGATTCTTTTGGGTATTGGTAGTGAACTAGGAAGAACATGCCCAAGTTTAATGATGTCACGTCTCGATTCCGTAAAAGCGAATGTTGCCACTGGACGTGATGATGTACAAGCCTGAATTGCGCTTGTACAAGGTGTGCTCATGCTAATTTTATAACGAATTATTTACACTGACCTCTACTATGTTTTCGGTTTATTAAACGAGCCTCCCTTATTTTAAAAATAATTACACTAACCTCCCTTATATTTTATGTTTATTGCACGGATCTCCCCTATATTTTATGTTTTACGTAAATGGTTATTACACTAGGCACCCTTACAATATAAATGGGAGGGGAGGTCACTGTAACCATTTTCAAAGTAAGAGGTACGTTTAATAAACCGAAAACATATGGAAGGTTACTGTAAATAACCTTTTTATAAAACATATTTTCAGACAATTTGCAACGAATCACAGGAAAATTGAATATACATACTGAAATAAAAATAACTCTTTTATTGATAACTTTGCAGCAGAAACAAAATGGCCTCAAATGGCCGAGTAGAAATGCCAAACTTGGCTTACAACTTACAGAAATATTAAATTAAGATACAACCGTTCCATACATCATCTCTTATTAAAACAAAACTTAAAACACCTTCAGATGAGATCTTCTCCACTTGGAAGCGTTAAAGAGTGCAAGGCTTCTAAAAAGTCGGACACAAGCCTTCAATGTCTTCTAGCAGCTAACAAGTTATCGATATCTGTGCCCACAGAAATGTGGGTCAGTACATTGCCGTGTACCGGTGAGCGGCCGTAACCGATCTCACCTAAATCAATACAAGTAAAATGTGAGAGGAATATAAAATAATATTATGACTTTCATATATGATAGAAATATAAAACAATATTATGACTTTCATCCATTGGTGTATCTTACCCACGGTCGTTTGTCCTTTCCTGTAAATAAGTAAAAACTTAATCTACCTACATAAGACATTGTTAGCTATAACACCTGTCTATATGAAGGTCGCTGACTACACGTCATCTTAGACTATAATGGTTAGACGACTCTCCTCCAACGACGGGTAGCTAGCCTCTTGGAGGTTTTCGAATCATCTTGCCTACTACTTCAGCACATATACTTGTTTTCCCTAGGTCGATTCGGGTTTGTCGCCCCGGAGTATCGTTCGAAAAACTATACCTCGTGGACAAGTTGTCCATGACCATGTATACATATGCAACTTTACTAATTAAAGAATATATTATGCATGTATATAAAACTTGATAGAATATGTCACAATTTTCATTTATTGTCTTGAGCCGTAGCTTGAATACTTACTTCCCGTTTCGGTACTTATCATAATCCATTATTCTATAATAGCATAGGTTTATAGACATGTGATTACTTATTTTTCATTATCTTTCTGGGTTCTTGCTAGCTGTCGTCAATTAGTATCCACATAACTCTTTTGACGACTTTGTGTCACCTTTAACTTCTCTAGAATCATGCGAACCTTCTCGACGATCTCCTCAACCAATTCCGGCCCAAGTGCTTGCCGTTCCCTAACTTCATCCTAGCAAATCGGTGATTGATACTTTCGCCCATATAATGTCTCATATGATGTTATTTCAATACTGGACTAATAGCTGTTGTTATAGGCAAACTCTGCAAGCGGCAAATAGGTATTCCAACTTGTCTTCAAATCCAATGTACATAGTCGCAGCATGTCTTCCAGAATTTGATTTAATTGTTCAGTCTGGCTATCGGTTTGAGGATAGTACGCCGAACTGAAATACAACTTATGTTCCTATAGCTGCCAGCAAACCCTTCCAAAAATGCGATACAAATTGCCTCTCGATCTGACACTATGGAAAGTGGTACCCCATGCAATCGGACGATCTCGTCCAATATAGTTGAGCCAACCGATCGACGCTCCAAGAGAATTTGATCGCGAAAAAATGTACCGACTTGGTTAATCGATCCACGATAAACCAAATCACATTATTTTCTCGATGTGTCTTCGGCAAGCCAACTATAAAAATCCATTGTGATGTGATCCCAATTCCACTGTGGGCGAGGTCTTGCATCTTCCCGCCAGGTCTCTGGTACTCCGCCTTCACTCGCTGGCAAGCCAAACACCGCGAGACGAAGAGGGCTACCTCCTTCATATCGTGCCACTAAAAGGTTGTATGCAAATCTTAATACATCTTTGTACTTTCCGGGTGCAACGCATATTTAGTGTAGTGATCCTTTGTAAAGATTTCTTTTCGGAGTTAGCGTAGTGATCCTTCGTAAATATTTCTTTTTGGAGCTCCTCATCTTTTGGAACACATAGCCTTCCTTTCAGCCGCAATGAACCGTCCTCGTGCCTGGTAAAGTCAACTGCTTTACCCATTTCCATTAGTTCACAAATCTTGTTCAAGAATTCGTCAGCCTTTTGTGCGGTCTTAATTCTCTCCAACAAACTTTGCTCAAGTTGAAGTTAAGCCAACTGCTCACTTTGACTACTAATTCACAACTCAATTTCTGTGCTCTCTAAGTCTTCCAATATCTTGCTGGCTACTCAAAGTGAACCCACAAATTTTTGACTTAACGCATCCACCACTACATTAGCCTTCCCTGGGGTGTACGCGACCGTCAAGTCATTATCCTTTATAAGTTTTAACCAACGCCTTTGCAGCAGGTTCAGATCCTTTTGCGTGAATATATACTTCAAGCTCTTATGGTCGGTGAAGATCTCGCAAGCCACACTATACAAGTAATGTCGTCAAAGTTTCAAAGCAAAAACTATCGTAACCAATTCTATATCATGCGTAGGATAGTTTTTCTCGTGTGGCTTTAGCTGTCTGGAGGTATACGATATCACCTTTCCCTTCTGCACAAGTACATATCCTAAATCCAGTTCGGATGCATAACTGTATATCTGAAATCCCTCAGTACCGTTAGGAAGTGTAAGAATCGGAACTCACACGAGATGTTGCTTCAAATCTTGAAAACTGAAACTAGCTTCACAGTCATCAGTCCAATTGAATGCCACTCTCTTCTGGGTGAGACGAGTCATAGGCGACGCCATTTTTGAAAAAAAAATCTTCTGTTATAACCCGTTAGGCTAAGGAAACTACGAATCTCACTAGCTGACGTGAGTTGTTTTCAATCCACCACCGTCTCATTTTTCTTCGGGACGACGACAACACCTTTTGCCGAGATAACATGTCCAAGGAATGACGCGCTGTTCATCCAAAACTCGCATTTGCTTAGCTTAGCGTACAACTGATTCTCTCGTAGTGTCCATAGTACAGTTCTCAAGTGCTCTGAACGGTCTTTCTTACTTTTCGAGTAGATCAGGATATCGATGAACATGATCACAAACTTGTCTAAGAAGGGTCAGAAGATTCGCTTCATCATATCCATGAAGGTTGCGGGAGCATTGATCAAACCAAATGGCATAACCATGAACTCGTAGTGCCCATATCTTGTACGAAATGCAGACTTCGGTACATTCTTCGGCTTGATCTTCAGCTGATGGTAACCAGACCGAAGTCCAATCTTAGAAATCACAGACGTCCCTTGCAGTTGATCGAAGATGTCATCTATCCTTGGCAACGGGTACTTGTTTCAGATTGTAACTTTGTTTAGTTTGCGATAGTCGATGCACAGCCGCACCGATCCATCATTCTTTTTCACAAGCAATATCGGATTCTCCATGGAGAAACACTGGGGCGGATGTATCCTCCTCGATCCAACAATTTCTGTAGCTGGACTTTAAATTCCTTCAATTTTGTTGGTGCCATTCTGTATGGGGCTCTTGCGATTGGATGGGTATATGAAAATGTATTAATGGTTCGGTAGCATTCCAGATATCTTGTCTGGAAACACATCAGACAATTCTGTCACGATTTTAATATGAACTGAGTCTGCACCATCCCTGCGTGTATCGAATAGAGTTATGTTCCCTTAACAACCAGAATGTAACATTCGTTGGGCCGTTGTTGATGAAATTACCATTGATGATTTCATCGACGCTGCAACACGAGTATGAGAATTCTGTTTCTCCGGGTAGGCGAAGCACAACTATCTTTTTCGCATAATCGATTGTCGCAAAGCATACACTAAGCTAATCCATTTCCAGAATGATATCATATTCTTGATATCGAGAATAATAACACATCCAGTTACAAGTTTTTACCTCAAATACATATGTAGCTATCCCTGCATATCAAGTTAGCATGCATCTCTACCCACAGTGGAATACTAACACTAAGATTTAACTCTAAACATGTCATTTTTAATCTATGTTCTTATGTGAAACTATGAATTACACTCGAATCAAATAAAATACGTGCTGAAATGCCATTAAATAACAATATACATGGCACAACTATATTCGAGGCGAGAGCCTCCTCTTGGGTCAAGGTATAGACTTGACCCTACGCACCGGGTCTCTGATTCTGTGCGACCTGAGGAGCCCGTGGCGCCTGCCCACGGTTCCGTTGCCTCCGTTCTGTTGCTGCTATTACGGAGGATCCTGGTTAGCCATTCCTCTTTGACACTCTCTGAATCTGTGGCCGAGGCGACCACTCTTGAAGTATCTTCCCTCGAGGACTTGACAATTATTAGCTACGTGCCCTTTGTTGCGACACCGGGTACAGTTAGGTCCTTCTTGATTGTGTCCTTGGATGTCGCCGTTGTTTGGGCGCTTTGGAGCATCATACCTTCCCCTATGATTCGATCATTTATTGTTAACATTCTGTACTGGCTCTGGGCTGTTAGGGGATAGTGTTTGTCTAATTCCTTCGTATGGTCGTAAGAGTTTTTATAAGTCTGATACTTCTGGAGAGCAGACCGAAGATACTGCTCAAACTGACGAGCCTTGGATACTTTATCGGTAAATCTGGAATTCACATACTGAGCAGACCAAGACAGTCTGGAAAACTCTGCCACATTCTGCTTTACCGTCGTGCCCTTGTTCCAGTTTGCTAAACTCTTGTTCTTTCTGCCGTTGTTCAGTTGAAGAGAAATACTGTGACAGAAAGTATTGCTTAAATATCGGCCATCTAATCTTTGTAGTCCCATTGGCTTCAGCAACAATTCTTTTCTGACTCTGCAACAAGTAGTGCGCGTTGGAGACCAACAACAATTGCGCACACGATACCATCTTGGTGCCAGTAATGTTCAGAATTTCGAGGTGATCCTCAACTTCTGCCAGCCAATCTACGACTATAGTGGCTTCCTTCGTTCTTTTGAATGGAATGTTACAATTTTTCTTGAATTCCGCAATGTCTTTCGTGAAACTTTTCTTCTTTCCAAGTTGAGGCTCATCTTCCTCAACGATCTCAATTGCCCTCGGGGCAATTGTTGTCATAGCATTGGAACAGTTGGCTACGATTGTCTGAACTAGCTGCTGCAGCGTATCTAACAGTTTTTTGTGTGCCTCGTTTTGTTTATATTATGCTTTTAGCATGCACATCATCCTCTCAATTGGTTCGGTCGGGATTGCCGCCCTGAAGCTACTCGCGTTTGCGTTACTCGACTTTTCATTCTGCAAACATAGAAATATCATTAGTCTCGTAAAATATTATGGACTCATTGTATGAAACATCTCATTTCGTGCTATAAAAAAAATCAAGGTTTCAAAATCAGTAAAATTTCGTATTTTTTTCAAAAATCTTAAAACAAGAAAATTTCAAGGAAGTTAAACCGTGCTCTGATACCATCTGTCACCGTCACGTCCCGATCCCGCAAGGGTCGATTGTCCTCGCTTGGATCATTTGCGGAACCGATCGTCCTCGCTTGGACGTGATGCCGTGCGAACCTGGAGTTGCGCTCGCACAAGGCAAGAATGTACGGTGTTAGTAATCCATTTGAAACACAAGTTAGAAAACACATTCACAAAAAATTGAACTCAAAGTATAGGAAAAAAATGTTTTCATTGATAATTCAGAGTAATTTACATAGTATTTACATTTGATGCGCCTCTCGGCTACATTGATTGCATTACAAAGAAAACTCAAAAGGTAGGACGTGCTCCATCAGATAAGCTTTGTCATCCGTACATTACATCCTTATATAGATTGAAAATTCAAGCCTCCAAAATGAACTGGCTTCAACTATACTTCAAAATAGAAGAGCTTCTAACGCCTCATCGTTTATCCACTAGCGTTGCACACCCTGAGTGCCTAAAATGTTTGCCCACAAACGTGGGTCAGTACTTAGCTGTACTGGTTAGCGGGACGAACCCACTCGCCTAAATCAACACTTGCTTATTAGGGACGAGCATGCATTAAAAATGATCTTACTATTAACAACTAAGTAAATTCAATTCATATCAGTTGTATGTTTTTAGAGGAAAAATCATAGAAACCATATAGCACACTCCTTTCCTGCACAGAAACACAAGTATACTTACCATATGCACAAGACAATAGATTAGCATGTGTTTTATCTATATGCGGTCATTGGTGTGATCGACATCATGGGGACTTATCCAAGGCATTGCGGCGCGCCCTATAAGCCAGGGTAGCAAGCTCCGCTGAAGGTCCCGTAATGCATCGCGCCAAGCACGATCAAATATTTTTTCCCGTATCGATACGGTTCTTGTGCCCTGGAGTACCGTTTCGAGGAAATGTCAAACTTTGTGCAAATGTTGTCCCAGACTATGCAAATGCATGAACAGTTCAACTATCATACAATGCATGAGATGAAACAGAAGTAAAGCAGAAATATATATATACTTGTGCAACAATTCATATTTTCTCATAGCTGTGTTCCAATTTTGATGTCCCGTGGGTCCAAACTCTCCAAGGCACCAGGCCGCAACCAATATTCCAGATGCCGCATTCCATCAAGCAGTTTCTTGGTTTCAAACCACAACTGTCCGCTTCATTGCGAAGCTCGTGTTATAGATCGTGTACATTCATATACAAGTTTACAATTCTCATGTTCCTTTCTTAGTAGCTGGCATGCATTGTGGCTAAGGATTTCCTAGGTGTTTAGCCGGGCATCATCGATTGAACGTTTGAAACATTAGGGATGGACGTAAAGAAGTAGGAAAGAAGGGTCTGAATCACCCACTGATTAAAGAAAGTGCTGAAAGGAGTCCCGCCTAGCGACGATCAAGCGTCAGTTACGCGGACCTGCAATAGCACGAGCACCGAGTTAGAATTCTTTTGCATATCCTTCCTCCCGAAATCCCTAAGAACCAAAGCTCTAAGCGAGAAAGCCAACAGCGAAAACCAAGCAAATCGAAAGCAACACCAAAACGAAATCCCAAAGCGACATCAAGGAAACCAAACAACAAAACACGAAAACTATTGGACTCGTTTCAATAGAGGCCTATCCATGAGTTGGAAATGATCATCGCAATTTGTCTGTGGCAAGAGGATGCCAAAGATTCTAAACGCCAAGTTACGACTCAGACAGACTAGCCACAAGTCCAATTATATAGTGCGTATCCGGTCGGATCAGGATTTGTCATTTGAGGCGCTACATAATACACCACTAAGAAAAAGGTTCGTCCCAAAACTTAAGAACAATGTCTTACCTCCGACTGAACGAACAATGAAGGATACTTCTCCTTCATCTCCGACTCCATCTCCGACTCTATCTCCCACGTTGATTCTTCTATCGAATAGTTCCACCACAACACGCGAACCAAGGGCATAGTTCGGTTTCGCAGCACCTTCTCCTTGTGATCCAAGATCTACACAGGTTCCTCTGAGTACGATAAGTCTGTGCGTAGCTCCAACTGATCAAAACTAACCGCATGACTTGGATCATGCACATACTTCCGAAGTTGAGAGACATGGAAGACATCGTGCACTTCAGCCAGGGCTGGGGATAGTGCAATCCGATAGGCCACAGCTGTCACTCGCTCAAGTATCTCAAAGGGGCCAACAAATCTGGGAATCAATTTGCCCTTAATATCGAAGCGGATCACTCCTCGCATCGGTGTCACTTTTAAGAAGACGTGATCCCCGACCATAAACTCCAAGAGTCTTCGATGAGCATCGGCGTAGCTCTTCTGTCGGCTTTGTGCAGTGTGGAGTCTTTCCCGAATCAAGCGAACTTTTTCAACGGCCTGCTCCACTAGCTCTGGCCCGAGTACCTGTCGCTCTCCAACTTCGTCCCAGCAGATTGTGTCACGCCCCAATCTCCCGCAAGCTCAATCGTCCCCGCTGAACGTGAATCACCACGTTGCAGCGCTCCCGCAGGACAATCGTTCTCATCGGAACGTGATGCCGTACGAGCCTGGAGTAGCGCTCGCACAAGGCGATGTTGTCAAACATCAAAGTTATCATCGAAACGACCAAGTTGCAGCGAAAGTCAAGTATTGTGTACCAACACACATCAGAGTATACGCAGCGAAGCTCTCGATAGGGTCCAATGAAAATGCCACAAGGGAGAATGCCACAAAGGAGAATGCCACAAAGGCGATGCAATACTCTTGCTCTTTCTCTTTCTCTAGTCCATAAAGGTACTTACCGTTCATACATCGTCCCGTATATCCAAGCAGCGCCACTATACCTGCGTAGCTAAAATAATGACCACAAACGTGGGCCAGTACACAGCCGTACTGGTGAGCGGGGTAACCCACTCGTCTAAACCGACACTAAGTAGAATAGTGAATGCAAACAGTTATATGGTGATTTTTCTACTTGAATCTTAGATTCATTTCATGGCAGAGGTATGGCATGTTAAGGAAAACTGTAAAGCGGGTTAAATATGCAAGCATTCAACTCAAGTCTATATATACATGCTGATATATCCAACTCAAAAGGAAACTATCATGCAAACCGTCCTACTCAAATCCAAGTAACACGTGAACCTATCGAACCATAATCCAACCCTCAATATCCATCCTCAATTCAAGCCTTATTAACCCAATCATCGATATGCACTCTTGCCGAGGCAAGGTGGCCGCCGCCTATACGAAAAGCACAAACCAAAGCAAAGCAAAGCAAAGCAAACCAACTCTTATCTATATGAAGTCACTGGCCAAGCCATAAAGGACTGATCAACTGCAGTTCTACTCGATCCAGCGCTGAGTAGCTAGCCCACCTGGTCGCATCGAACTGCCGACACCGCGCCCAAGGCACGTTACCATTTGTCTCCTCCATGGCCGAACGGTCCAGGTGCCCCGGAGCACATCCCGTTCGAGGAGACGAAACCCTGTGTGCAACAGGTTGTCCGTGACCGATGCAGACACCAAGTAGGTATGACGAGAGAATCAAGCATTCTCGTCCCACCAAATGATCCTAGACTCATACAACCAACTATCCATAACCATTCTCCAACTTATATCCCAAGGCACCATCTCAAGTTATTCCCATAGGCACTATGCCGCTTCGACACAATGCTCCAATTGGTGCAACACCCTTCGCTCAGAAAACTCCGTGGCATAATGCCCTCACCGATGCGGTTGTCCGGTTTCGAACCACAACTGCACGCTTTGCATAACAAAGCGCCCAACTGATACTCGTGCACGGATGCACGCTCGCTCGTCCGTCCGAAGTGCCTCGATGTTCCAACCAAGATAATCCACTCAAGCTCCAACTGCCTACTCAAACTCCAACTGTCCAACGCAAAACCAACTCAAGCTACAAATCATATCCAACTAAACGACGCACATTCTATGCACGCAACAGTGTAGTGATTTCCAAGTTCCAGTCCAAGTGTTCAAGCCATTATGTGTGTTCCATATTATTAGGCATGAAGGAGTAGAGGAGAAGGGACAGCCCACTCACCAAGTCTGATTCCGTTAAGCACCCTGCCTTGCCGATACGGCCGATCCCTTGAACCCATAGTCCGATGCAAAGCACGATCTACTCAATTGGTATGACCGTGCGAGCAGGCCGTGCTCTCCAAATCATCCGACCAATCGAACTAAGGAAGACATTATCGCTCAAATTCTGCTATCCCAGTACTGCTCTGAACGAACATCTGATTCCATCGAACTCCGTTTGCGATCTGTACATGAAACCAACTCAAATCAATACTTGTTCCCAAATCCAACAAATTAAAATGTAACCAGCTATTGCCTCATTCAATCCGGCTCAGCGTAATGCACCGTGCGGTTGCAGGGCATTACAGATTGGAGATCAACACTTCCTCCCGTAGAGCGCTTCGTACGGTGCCATCTGGATGCTCGATTGATAACTGTTGTACGCAAATTTCGCTAACGGTAGGTGTCCCAACTAGTCTTCAGATCGATCACACACAGTCGCAACATATCTTCAAGTATCTGATTCGTCTTCTCCGTCTGGCCATCAGTCTGGGGGTGATATGCGGTACTGAACTTTAGCTTGGTGCCCAATGCAGACTGTAGGCTAGTCCAAAAACGAGATAAGAAACGTCCGTCGCGATCTGAGACGATTGAGGCAGGTACTCCGTGTAGTCAAACAATCTCGTCGATGTAAATCTGCGCTAACCGATCGACGCTTCATATAACTTTGATAGGAAGAAAGTGGACAGATTTGGTCAAACGATCAACTATGACTCAAATTGCATCGTGCCCCCGTGGTGTCTTTGGAAAGCCCACAATGAAATCCATGACGATGTTGTCCCATTTCCACTCGAAAATAGTGAGGTTCTGTAGCTGCCCGCTGGGCCTCTGATGTTCAGCTTTCACCTGTTGAGAGGCCATCACTGTGACACAAAGGTTGGACATTCCGCTCCATACCGTGCCACCAGAAGGTCATGCGCAAGTCCTTGTACATCTTGGTGCTCCCCGGATGCAAGGAATACTTCGCATAATGTGCCTCTTTCATGATTTTTTTTCCGAAGTTTTGGATCGGTAGGAACGCATAATCTTCCTTTTACCTGTAGGGTACCATCTTCGCCTTCAACAAAGTCGGACGTTTTTTCCGTCGAGATCAGCTCACACATCTTCCTTAGGAATTGATCGTCCTTCTGAGAAAAATTAATTCTATCACGCAAACTCGGCTCAAGATGGAGTGGGGTTAGCTGCATCCTTTGATGTCGAATTCGAAATTCGATGCCTATCGCCTCTAGATCCTGAAGCAGACGGCTATTTATGGATAGCGAGCCCACGTGCTTTCGACTCAGAGCTTCAGTAACGACGTTTCCTTTACCCGCGTATATGCGATCGTCAGGTTGTAGTCCTTTATAAGTTCTAGCCAGCGCCGCTGCCGGAGGTTCAGTTCCCGTTGGGTGAATAGGTACTTGAGGCTCTTGTGGTCAGTGTAGATTTTGCAAGCAACACCATATAGATAATGCCGCCACAACTTCAGTGCGAACACAATTGTCGTCAATTCCATGTCATGTATTGGGTAGTTCTTCTCGTGCGGCTTCAATTGTCTTGAGGCGTACGATATCACCTTTCCCTCTGCATGAGAACACACCCTAAGCCGAGTCCCGAAGCATCGCTGTATATCTGAAACTCTTCTACTCCATCAGGAAGTGCAAGTATTGGAGTTGAAATGAACTGTTGCTTTAGCTCCTGAAAGCTAGCTTCGCAGTCGTCACTCCACTTGAATGCAATCCCTTTCTGAGTAAGGCGAGTCAAAGGCGAGGCCAATTTAGAAAAATCTTTCACGAACCTACGGTAGTATCCCGCTAGGCCCAGAAAGCTATGAACTTTACTGGCTGACATAGGTTGCCTCCAATCCACCACCGCCTCGATCTTCTTTGGGTCTACGGCGACACCTTATGCCGAGATGACATGTCCGAGTAACGCCACGCTGCTCAATCAGAACTCACATTTGCTGAGCTTTGCGAACAACCGATGCTCCCGCAACGTCTGCAGCACGATCTTCAAGTGTTCCTTGTGCTCCGTCTCATCCTTGGAATAGATTAATATGTCGACAATAAACACGACCACAAATTTGTCCACGAATGGTCTAAATACGCGGTTCATCAGATCCATGAAAGCTGTTGGGGTGTTCGTCAAGCCGAACGACATTACAAGAAATTCATAGTCCGTATCGGATTCGGAACGCTGACTTGGGGACGTCACCAGATTTGATCTTCAACTGACGGTAGCCCGACCTGAGATCGATTTAGAGAATACTGTCGCTCCCTGTAGTTGATCAAACATGTTGTCTATCCTCGGTAATGGTACTTGTTCCGCACGGTAGTCTTATTCAGTTCTCGGTAGTCTATGCACTGCCACATGGATCCGTCCTTCACAAACAGCACCGGAGCTCCGACGGAGAAACGCTTGGGCGAATGTATCCTCGGTCCAACAGATCTTGTAACTGCACCTTCAGTTCCTTCAGCTCTGTTGGGGCCATTTGGTAGGGTGCCTTCGATATCGGCCGCGTATCTTGGAAATGTGTCAATGACGAATTCGATCTCTTGATCATGAGGCATTCCAGACAGATGGTCCGGAAACACGTCGGAGAAATCTGCTATGACATTATCTTGAGTTGCATCTACACCTTCCTGCCTAATGTTTCGAACAGAGGCTAAGTACCCTTCACAGCCCGAATACAACATGCGCCTAGCCGTAACTGCTGATATCATCATTGCCGTCTTCGGTGTAGCGCTGCATGAATAGTAGAACTCTGCCTCGCCGGGTAGACGAAATACAACTCGCTTTTTCGCGCACTCGATCGTTGCATGGCAAGCACCCAACCAGTCTATCCCGAGAATAATATCGTATTGTCTAGAACAATGACATATAAGGAAAGCCTCCTACCTCCGATACAAATGTAGCCGTCCTTACAGATCGCATTGGCGGGCATGTCGACTTCCGAAGGGGTACTCACGCACAGGTTCATATTTAATGGTGTAGAAGCTAATTTATTCTCAACAATGAAATTAACAGATATGAAACTATGCGTAGTACCTGAATCGAATAACACTTTAGCGGCAAATATCCAAAAAGTAAGGTACCTTTCACAATCGTGTCGTAGGCAGATGCCTCGTCCCGAGTCAATGCATAGACTCGGCCTTGGGTGCCCTGGCGTTGTGGGTTCACTGGTATAGTGTTGGTGCCATGAGTTGGAGGAACCCTATTCTGGTTCGATTGATGTCTGACGATCGCCCTTCCGTCTCGACAGTCAAATGCTTTATGGTCCAAGCGACCACATTTGAAACATCCTACGACTCGGCACTCAGTTGCCCGATGTCCACCCTTGCCGCACCTATGGCACTGCAGTCCCGGAGGGGGACCCCCGTACTCAGACATGTCCGGACGCTTTGGCGCTCCAGACCCTCTCGCTTCATGAGGCCGCTTGTTGAAATTGGTGCGGGTAGTTTGTCCATTTGTCTTTTGGGAATTGCGTCCAAAGATCCGTTCGCTATTAAGGGCAGCTTTATAACATTTCGGTAGGTCTGACACTTCTAATTTATGACATCCCTACGTAGGTCGTCATTCAGACCCTTCTGAAAACGATAGCACCACGCCTGCTGGTTAGACAAGAAGTGTCCGGCAAACTTGGTGAGTCGTGCGAACACTGAATCATAGTCATCAATAGACATATTTGTACCAGATTGCTGAAGTCGTCTTCCTTTTGTTGCCGCACTGCCCTTGGGATATATTGTTCAATGAAGACAGATTTGAACATCTCCCAGGTGATTTTATAGTTGGGATTGACATCATAAATCCTTTGTTTGATGGCTTTCCACCTATCATGCGTCCGCAGTTCTAGTTGCACCGATACACAAGCCACTCGTTTGGACCATTTAATGCCAACAAGGTTGAAGAGTCCTTCAAGTTTCGCGATCCATCCCATCAGTACGTCCGGTTCCGTTCGTCCGTTGAACGTTGGTGGGTGCATCTTGGTGAACTCAGCTGCCCTGCAAGAAGTCTTGTCGGAAGGCTGTACTTCCTCTGATTCTTCTTCTACCGTCACGGCTGGCGGTGTAACGGACGACGCTGTAGTCGTGCCGTTGCTGGCCACCAAAGATGCAATCAATTGCATCATGGTGTCTATCTGCTTTTGTTTCGCAGTGAACTGTGCCTGAATCTGTGCCTGTTGAGTGGCAGCCTGCTGTTGCTGCACCTCCATTAACTGCATGAGCCTCTCCGTCATATCGTTTGAATCCGTTCCTCCGGATTCTCCAGAACTTGCCGGATCGTTCTTGACAGGCTGAGCACTGCTTACAATGACGACGTTCTTTTTTGCCATTGCTACAAAAGAGAGTAGATTGTCAACACTCCAAAAACGATAATTTTTATCTATGGGCTCATTGTATAGGGCGATTAATCTCATGCAACGGACACTGAATGCATTCAATCGAGAGACGCATCAAACTTCTAGAATATTCTTTTGAAAATCCAAAGAAGTGAAGTCGTGCTCTGATACCATCTGTCACGTCCCGATCCCACAAGAGTCGTGCTCTGATACCATCTGTCACGTCCCGATCCCACAAGGGTCGATCGTCCTCACTTGGATCCTTTGCAGAACCGATCATCCTCGCTTGGGCGTGATGTCGTGTGAGCCTGGAGTTGCACTCGCACAAGGCAAGAACGTGCAGTATTAGTAAGCCATTTGAAACACAAGTTAGAAAACACATTCACAGAAAATTGAACACAAAGTATAGGAAGAAAACATGATTTTCATTGATAATTCAGAGTAATTTACATAATGTTTACATTTGATGCGCCTCTCGGCTACATTGATTGCATTACAAAGAAAACTCAAAAGGTAGGACACGCTCCGTCAGATAAGCTTTGTCGTCCGTACATTACGTCCTTGTATAGATTGAAAATCCAAGCCTCCAAAATGATTTGGTTTCAACTATACTTCAAAATAGAAGAGCTTCTAATGCCTCATCGTCTATCCACTAGCGTTGCACACCCTGAGTGCCTGAAATGTTTGCCCATAAACGTGGGTCAGTACTCAGTTGTACTGGTGAGCGGGACGAACCTATTCGCCTAAATCAACACTTGCTTCTTAGGGGCGAGCATGCATTAAAAATGATCTTGCTATTAAGAACTAAGTGAATTCAGTTCATATCAGTTGCATGTTTTTAGAGTAAAAAATCATAGAAACCATATAGCACATTGGTTGCTTACTCAACCTATGCGCTCCTTCCCTGCACAAAAACACAAGTGTACTTACCATCTGCACAAGACAATAGATTAGCATGTGTTCTATTTATATGCGGTCATTGGTGTGATCGACACCATGGGGACTTATCCAAGGCATTGTGGTGTGTCCTATCAGCCTGGATAGCAAGCTCCGTTGAAAGTCCCGCAGTTCATCGCGCCAAGCACGATCAAATATTTTTTTCCGGGTCGATACGGTTCCATAGCTCCGGAATACCGTTTCGAGGAAATGCCAAACTTTGTGCACAAGTTGTCTCAGACCATGCAAATGTGTGGACAGTTCAACTATCATACAATGCATGAGATGAAACAGAAGAAGTAAAGCAGAAATATATATATACTTATGCAACCGTTCATATTTTCTCAAAGCCGCGTTCCAATTTTGGTGTTCCATGGGCCCAAACTCTCCGAGGCACCATGCCGCAACCAATATTTCAGATGTTGCATTCTATCAAGCAGTTCCTTGGTTTCGAACCACAACTGACCGCTTCATTGCAAAGCTTGTGTTACAGATCGTGTACATTCATATACAAGTTAGTTTACAATTTTCATGTTCCTTTCTTAGTGGCTTGCATACATTGTGGCTAAGGGTTTTCTACGCGTTCAGCCGGACATCATCGATTGAACGTTTGAAACATTATGGATGGACGTGAAGACGTAGGAAAGAAGGGTCCGAACCACCCACCGATTAAAGAAAGTGCTGAAAGGAGTAACATTAGGGATGGACGTGAAGAAGTAGGAAAGAAGGGTCCGAACCACCCACCGATTAAAGAAAGTGCTGAAAGGAGTAACATTAGGGATGGACGTGAAGAAGTAGGAAAGAAGGGTCCGAACCACCCACCGATTAAAGAAAGTGCTGAAAGGAGTCCCGCCTAGCGACGATCAAGCGTCAGTTACGCGGACCTGCAATAGCACGAGCACCGAGTTAGAATTCTTTTGCCTATCTTTCTCCCGAAATTTTCAAGAACCAAAGCTCCAAGCGAGAAAGCCAACAGCGAAAACCAAGCAAATCGAAAGCAACATCAAAACGAAATCCCAAAGCGACATCAAGAAAATAAAGCAACAAAACACGAAAACTATTGGACTCGTTTCAATAGAGGCCTATCCATGAGTTGGAAAGGATCATCGCATTTTGTCCGTGGCAAGAGGATGCCGAAGATTATAAACACCAAGTTACGACTCGGACAGACTAGCCACAAGCCCAATTATATAGTGCACATTCCGGTCGGATCGGAATTTGAGGCACTACAGTCACGTCCCGATTTTGTAAAATCGAAGGTTGTCATTGGACATAATGTCGTACAAGCCTGAATTGCGCTTGTACAAGACATGCTCGTGCTCATTTTATAAAACATATATTTTCAGACAATTTACAGTTGATTACAAAGAAATTGAATAAACAAGTTGAAATAGAAATAATTTTTTTATTGATAACTTTTCAGTAGAAACATAAGGACCTCAAACGGCCGAGTAGAAATGCCAAACTTGACTTACAACTTGCAGAAATATTGAAATAAGATAAAACCGTTCCATACATCATATCTCTTATTAAAACAAAACTTAAAACACCTTCAGCTGGGGTCTTCTCCACTTGGAAGCGTCAAAGAGTGCAAGGCTTCTAAAAAGTCGGAAAGGATCAAGAAAATAAAGCAACAAAACACGAAAACTATTGGACTCGTTTCAATAGAGGCCTATCCATGAGTTGGAAAGGATCATCGCATTTTGTCCGTGGCAAGAGGATGCTGAAGATTATAAACACCAAGTTACGACTCGGACAGACTAGCCACAAGCCCAATTATATAGTGCACATTCCGGTCGGATCGGAATTTGAGGCACTACAGTCACGTCCCGATTTTGTAAAATCGAAGGTTGTCATTGGACATAATGTCGTACAAGCCTGAATTGCGCTTGTACAAGACATGCTCGTGCTCATTTTATAAAACATATATTTTCAGACAATTTACAGTTGATTACAAAGAAATTGAATAAACAAGTTGAAATAGAAATAACTTTTTTATTGATAACTTTTCAGTAGAAACATAAGGACCTCAAACGGCCGAGTAGAAATGCCAAACTTGACTTACAACTTGCAGAAATATTGAAATAAGATAAAACCGTTCCATACATCATATCTCTTATTAAAACAAAACTTAAAACACCTTCAGCTGGGGTCTTCTCTACTTGGAAGCGTCAAAGAGTGCAAGGCTTCTAAAAAGTTGGACACAAGCCTTCAGCGTCTTCTAGCAGCTAACAAGTTCTTAGTACCTGTGCCCTAGAAACATGGGTCAGTACATTGCCGTGTACTGGTTAGCTTCCGTAACCAATCTCACGTAAATCAACACCAAGTAAAATGTTGGAGAAACATTATAATCGTGATCTTGTTCTGCTGTCTTAGGGTCCATTAGCAATTCATATAAAAATAAAGCAATATTATGACTTTCATCCATTGGTGAATCTAACCCACGGTCGTTTGTTCTTTCCTGTAAATAAGTAATAACTTAATCTGCCTGCATAAGACATTGTTAGCTATGACACATGTCTATATGAAGGTCACTGACTACATGTCATCTTAGACTATAATGGTTAGACGACTCCCCTCCAACGACGGGTAGCTAGCCCCTTGGAGGTTTTCGAATCATCGTGCTACTATTTCAACATATATCTTTGTTTTTCCTAGGTCGAATCGGGTCCGTAGCCCCGAAGTACCGTTTGTAGAACTATACCTTGTGGACAAGTTGTCCATGACCATGCATACATATGCAACTTTACTAATAAAAGAATATATTATGCATGTATATAAAACTTGATAGAATATGCCACAATTCTCATTTATTGTCTTGAGCCGCAGCTCGAATACTTACTGCCCATTTCGGGACTTACCATAATCCAACATTCTACAACAAAAGTTTATAGACATGTGGTTACTTATTTTTTATTATCTTTCTAGGTTCTTGCTAGGTATCGTTAATCAGAGTACTATGTAGTAACAAAGTATTCCTTTTGTTAAGCGTGAAGATTAAGGATTAATTGAAGGATCGAAGCCACTCACTAGTTGGTGAATTGATGAGAGAGAGATCTTCCACGCGACTTCAGGCTCCGCTTACTTGCTCACCTGCATTTGCACCAACAACGATTTAGAACTCTTCTTCTCTTTCTCTCAGTGATTCGATATGAATAAGAAGGCAGTGGAAGCAAGTAATGAAAAGGTCCATCGAAAACAATTACGAAAACTCATCATAAAACTAACATCGAAACCAACATCGAAATCCAACAACGAAAGGGTCTCGAGGTAGAGACTTATATAGAATTCCTTTCCCAATATTTAATGCACTACATCTTGGACACAATCCTAAAGAATCCATTCCATAAAGAGGAAAGGGTCTCAATTCTCTTGTACCGATCAATCGACAACGGCAATATTTTCCCATTTTCTGATTCCAACTCGGCCATTGCAGCCGCTAGCCCACACCGTGCTCTGCAACGGGATCGGGACACTACAAATGACATGTATATAACCTGGATTCTTTTGGGTATTGGTGGTGAACTAGGAAGGACATATCTGACACACCATGGACACTCTAAACTACGCTAGGACACTAAAATAGACGTCGTGTTCGTGTCGCCGTATCCTTAGTGGGTTGTATCCGTGTCCTTGCAACATAGGTGATGAACAAGGAGTGCCATTTCTAGATGAAGGCATTAGTGAGCAGCTGCTGGAGTTCCTCTTGCAAAGATTTTCTGTAGAACTTGATAAACAATGGTTTCTTACTAGAGCAGCAGATGGAATGTAAGTTCTTCACAATGTTAATCAATTTAGTTTTAGTAACATATTGTCCATCTAAAGAATAAACTCCACAAAATGATCATAGGTGGATGAAGAATTGGAACTAAACTTTCAGAAAATAAATATTTGATCTTTGTCCACTATTCTTGGGAAAATATACATAAACTTAATAAATCATTGTTTTGAGTCCCCAATTCCATCACTAACCCAACACCGGCACACATACATGACCTATCTTACCCAATAGAAAAGCCAAGTCTCTTTTTTTTTGTCTTGGTACAAAAATAGGCAAAAGCAGAATGGAGTTGAGAACTTAAGGGAGAGTGTAGAGTAATTATTGAACAAGCTGAGCGGCAATCTCAGTGTGCCTCGTATTGAACAGAATGACCAGCAACTCAGTGTGCTTCATTCACTAGTCGAATTCTAGATTGCATGTGCTATGGCACTCTGGTTGTTATTTGAAATAGGCAAGTGTGACACAAAAGATGGCTACCTAAATACAAAGTAGTCAAACTTAAATTCTCTCTCTGGAAGTCCAAATTTGGTGCTGAAGCAAGCATAATGTAAATATCCTCCTCATTTTGTATGGAAGATAGTGGAATTGCACAGGAAAATGTTGAGTCTACAGTAGAGCAACATTTCACGGACGTAACCTAATTTAACTTAATGGGTTTCTAGGGCTTGCTTTGACCTTCAGTTAGGCAAATATGTTTGGGTATGTTTGCCTTGCTCATGTATCATTTCGGATGTTAGATATACATTGAATAAATGGTGCAAAAACTAACTTTAACAGGGTATGAATGGCGTAAGAGTCTGTGAATAAGTTATGCTAAAGTAACTTTTTTGGTATTTGACATATAGTTGGATACTGTAGGACCCTTGTGGATTAATGTTTTCGAGTTAAATCATTTTGCCACGATGGTCATGCATATTTTTTTGTTATTAGTAATCTATAAATGTCTTAAAATCTCCACAAACTTTTCTTTTTCATTACTTTGGTTGTGACCCCTTAACAAATCTTGCATTACTTGGATGCCAATAGCTAGTAGATCCCATTGAAAACCGATACCGAGATGAAGAAGCCAGGGCGCAGGCAACCAGAGAGCTTTTGAAGTGCATAGTTGACCACAGAATGGCTGTGAAGGCAGTGGCGACATATGAACGAGATGCTGTAAGATCCGTGAACCCTATTGGCAGATAGTCCTATCCTACTGTCATTAACAACGGAAAACATTTTCATTCTTTTTACAGGTAAACAATGAATGTAATAAAGCCGAACAGTGGTTACGTGAAAAGTCCCAACAACAGGATTCATTGCCAAAGAACACCGATCCTGTACTGTGGTCCCATGAGATCAAGAAAAGGACGGAGGCCTTGAACACGTACCTTCCCTATTATCTTTTATTCTTTGATCTTATTTATCCAGACGAATTTCAGTTCCTTCCTCGATTTTTATTATCTTAACTTGGTTCTATTTTGACTTATTTCAGAAATTGTAGAAATATACTGAGACACAAGGGTTCTCCATCCAGACCAGAGGATACTCGCGGCTCCGACCATTCAAATAACCCAGATAACATGCAGACAGACTGACTAGATCACCTTTAGCGAGTCTCACCCCTGATTTTTTGCCGCAGTTGGTCATGTTTTGACAATTTTTTTGAGTCTACACCCCAATAGTGTCACAAATTGTAATTTTATACATGCGTCCAAGTTCCTCTTGATGTCCTTGTTAGTGTCTTTACTTTGTGTGAAATTTTTGGCCCATGCAAATTAAGAAATTGGAACCGGTCGTGAAGTGTGCTTCCAAGTCAGTGAATTCTTGTCCTATTTCCTGGATATTATATTCAACCACGTCTTCATAAGTTTAGTTTAGTCAAGGGAAATCAATCTGCTTACTTTCTAGATATTATATCATTTTTATACAAGAAAAGTTGCGTAAATGAAGAAAGCAACTGATGATACGTAGGGAACTCATCTTAACCTGTTCTTTTAGTTTACTTGAGAAAGAGTTTCAGGGGGAGAATAACATTTTATTTTATTTGCTTATTGAACAAATAAATGGAGACCAAGATCAACTTGTGACGCATGGTACTGGTTGTTTCGTGCAGCTAGCCTCTCGCAGGCATGTCAATTAAGGGGTTGCTTGCGTAAGATTTTGTATGAGATATCGTCCAAGTATTAGTTATGTACGTCTCGAGAAAATAGTTGCAGACAAACTAAATTTAATATTCCTACATATTGTAGAGGAGAGAATGTGTGACAAAAACTAATGTTAATGATATGCTTATATTCTTCTCCTGCAAATTAAATCACCAAGGATTGCAAGTTGATTCCTAGACGTTGTTGATCTCTCTGATGGGTCGATCGAGTAGCCTCCTACTTCTGTCAACTGTGCTCATATATATAGTGGACAACCAAGCCTTAAATTCTCTCTACTCGTTCTACTATTTGCTTAATTCTTGGTCATCGTTAACTTTATACTCGTACTAACAGTTCCTACTTTCTTCTACGCAATCTTCTTCGTCGACTGTCCACTTCTCTAGCAATAACGTTTCAATCTTCATGGTAGTCGTCGGTCACCCACGTCACGTTCTCTCTCTCTCTCTCTGAAAGCTAAGATGTTCTAGTTCATGATGCATGGGATTGATGGGTGTTCATATAAGAAGAGACGATCAAGAGAATTAGGAAACATATGAATATCACACTATGTATAGGTTATTTTTATCTTATATTGATGAACTTTTAATGAGAACTCCGAAAACAAAAGCCATAAAAACTTATAATAATAATAATAATAATAATAATAATAATAGTTTGACTGTTTTGGAAGCTGTACTTGATTGAGTACTAGCTATTATTTATGTACTAGTTACTTTCACGTGCGTTCACGTAACAAAATAAATAAAAACAACTATAATATTATTAAAAATTTGGATAGAATTTTTAATTGTTAGAATATTTTAAATATGATTTGAATATATTTTAGTTATAATGTATTATAAGTATGTTTTTAGAATTTTAGATATGTATTTAGTTAGATAATATCATTTAGTAAGTTTAAATATAATTTAAATATTGAATATATTTTAGAATTTGTTATACGTTCATTTAGTTTGAAGGATTTTTTTTTCCAACAACGTGAAAGAAAATATTGTAGTTAATTTTTTTTTAATTTTTAAAATTAATAATTAAGGATATACATACGGCTTAGACGACTCATTTTTGAGCCGTTTCTAAACCGCATTATATATATATATATATATATATATATATATATATATATATATATATATATATATATATATATATATATTTTTGTATCCCCCAAACATCCCCTCTTTCACGGTCGTTGGATTTTGTTTAAGTCATCTAATCTTAACAGTTCATTTTTCAATGGTTAAGATTAGATGACTTAAACAAGATCCAATGGTTGTTATCATGGGGATGCTTGGGGGATGAAAAAATAAGGGAATGTGGATCCCTCCTCATATATATATATATATATATATATATATATATATATATATATATAATGCGGCTCTGAACCGGTTCCAAATTGAGCCGTCTAAGCGTAAGTATATCATCAACCAATTAAATTAAATTTTTTTTAAAAATATAACTAACGCGTGTATTTTCTTTTCTCACGTAGTTGACAATTTTTTTTTCCAAAATATATAACAAATGATAAAATTTTAAATTTAAACTAACTATATGGTATTATCTAATTAAAATATATCAAAAATTCAAAAAAACATATTTATAACAAATTAAATTAAAATATATTCAAATCATATTTAAAAATTTTTAATATAATTTAAAATATAAATTATTTTTTAATAATAATATAGTTTTTTAATATATATATATATATATATATATATATATATATATATATATATACATGGAAGAGATCATGTGTTACTTACAATTTGACATCTAAAAAATACGCAATTTCAGCCATACGCCAATAGAAATTAACGGTTCAGATCTATATAGAATAAATGACTCTATTAAATAGTGGATTATATTAATTGTATGAACCCATTAATCGCACATCCCACTAATTAATACATTCCACTATTTAATAGAGTCATTTATTCTATATAGATCTGAACCGTTAATTTCTATTGACGTGTGGCTGAGATTGTGTATTTTTTAAAATATCAAATTGTATGTGTCACTCAATCCCTTTTCATATATATATATACGTCAGTTTTGTGGTTAAGACCGATACATATTACCCAGGAGGTTGTGGGTTCGAGTCTCCTGGATGCCATTTACACAAGAAGCTTTTCCTGAAAATACTAATGTACATTATTAAGCTAGTTAGGCAAAGGTAATTTATACCAAAAAAAATTCTCCAGAGACATAAATTTTAAGAATATAATTTATAGAGTATGAGTATATATACTCTATAACAAACGAGAATGCATTTAATTTTTCTTTGGGGGAATTAAGTAATGAGTTGGTATATATATAGAGTATGAGAATAAATTTATGAAAATTATAAGTAGAGATAGAGACTAATGAATTATATATAACATCGCTAAGCATGCATGCACAAGAAGCTTTTCCTGAAAATACTAATGTACATTATTAAGCTAGTTAGGCAAAGGTAATTTATACCAAAACAAATTCTCCAGAGACATAAATTTTAAGAATATTAGTGTTAGAGAATGAGGTTTGCAGAAATTTTAAGGAGAAAACAAATACAAATATATTAAGTGCGTTCTCCTTCACATAAAAAAATAATAATAAAAGAAATGAGAATGCATATAACAAATGAGTTTTCAAATAAAAATTTATTTTTCGGGTGAAGCCGCACCTAGTACTTGCGTTTTCGCTTTTTTTTTTTTTTTTTTAAAGAAGAAGAATAAAAGAACGCGTTAAAAAAAACTCAAGCCGCACACGTACTATGTGCGTTTTCAATTTTATTTTTATTTTTTTTCAAAAAAAGAAAAGAACACGTTAAAAAAAAAAATCTGAAGCCGCACGTACTAACTGCGTTCTCATCTAAATTTCTTTTGTTAATTTTCTTTGTCCGATTTTGGGCGGAATTAAAAAGCATTTTATTATTTTTTTTTTTCAATCCTCGAACGGTAATCTTGCTTCCGAAGTGACTTAGAAGTGATGGTTCACTGGCAACTTTTGTCGCTACCATATTAATAATTAATGCTTTTCTCTTTCTTTCTCTTCGGTTTATACCACTACCAGAATAAGTCAAATTAGCGACGTCTGAAAATATCGCTAAATGGCCTAAAAATGTCGCTAAAAAATTTAGCGACGTAATTAGCGACGTTTCAATGAAGTCACGTTTAAGCTAGTCGATGACAGGTCAAACATCGCAAAACGTCGCTATAGCGACGTTTTCTAGCGACGTATTTGTGATGTTTGACCTGGCAAATACTGTCATGCCAGCAATATAGCGACATTCAGCGACTTATTTAGCAACATAATTAGCGACGTATTCGGCGACGAATTTAGCGACGATTTAGCGACATAATTAGCGACGTATATAAACGTCGCTCAACGTCGTTAAACGTTGCTAAATTTTTAGTGAAAAAAATAAAAAATGGTATCCAAACCAATCTTCCTGCAGTTTATGAATTCATAATTTATATAAATAGACCCGGAGCAACCCTCCGTTGAATTCGCTGGGTTCGTCGACCCCTTCGGTGGAACACTCAACACCGATAAATTAACATACATTTAATATGAATAATATAGTAAAATTTGAAGAAAATAAAACATTGGGATTATAAACCGAGTCAGAAAAAAATCTCGTCGTAAAGAATACAATAAATATTCACACAACTGAGTGCAAGAAATAAAGTCTGAAAGCCTCAAAAATAAAGAATATTCATAAATGACCAAATATCATAGGTCAAAACAGAAACAATCAGTAAACTATCCTAACTAGGACTATTGCAGATCTGCAGGAGGCTGACCATTATCGCGCATCAGGGATAAGAACAAATCATACTACTCCCGTGAAATCGACACCGATGTCGATGGAGAAGGCAGTGACGTCGGTGGAGTCTATGTCGATGAAGGTGCACCAGGAGGACGTATCTGCTCCAACGCTGCTAGTCGATGATTGTATGAATCCAAGGTAAATAACAGCCTCGTACTGCTATGGACCATTGAATCCTGCATCATCGTCAGCCTCTCGTCCATGGACAGCTGTGATGCTTGCAGTTCCATCACGCTGTGCTCTGTCGACGCTCTAAGATCAGATGTCTTATCCCTGAGCTCCATGATGCTGCGCTCGAGCGTATCAAATTGTACGATGAGCATCGCATCGTCCGCCTGCGGTTGGGACAGGACCTGCTCCTCCATCCTTAGCAGCAACTCATCACGGAGAGGGTCTCCTGGACTCGGGCCGACGCTTGCGAGGGCTGTGGGGAATGTACACTTGCAGTGGAGGCCCTAGAGGACTGTGTCGCAACAAGGGTGCCATATGATCCCGTACCGTAGTACGTACCCCTCTAGAGACCACCAGCGGTGGTCACCCACATCTCGTCCGCCGACAGAGTTGGAGAGGGCTGCGAGAAAGTACCAACCTCTCCCTGTAAACCCCCTGATTTTCAGGAATTTTAAAATAGATTTTCTGGAAATTTCTGAAAATTTTTACTAATTAAAACTAAGGTATTCTGATTTTAAATGAATTTTTAAATGATGTTAAATAATATTAAAATATTATAAAAATAATATTTTCTGGTGTAAAATAAAAAATTAGACATAGGATAATTTTTTGGGAATTTATTGGACCCCGAAAATATTTTTAAAGACCTAAAAACCAAGTTTTAATTAAACCAATTGAACCCTGAAATAAACCGGGTTTATTTTAAATAAACCAAACCGAGCTGAACTGGACCGGACCGGGTTCAATTGAACCAAACCGAACCTTAGCGGGTCGGATCCGGGTCTAACCCGCGACCCGAAACCCGCTAACCCGACCCGTGTCCTAGCTTTAGCGGATCGGGCCGGATCCGCCGCCCAACCCGTCGACCCGACCCGAAACCCGCCCGACCCGAAACCCCTCTCCTTCCCCAGCCGCTCAGTCCCGCACCCGCCGCGTAACCGACGGCGCCGCTCCGCCTGCCGCCCGCTCGCCTTCCAGCCGCTCCGGTTCCCCCGCACCCGCCGCCTCGTCGACTCCCGTAACCGCCGACCGTTCCTCCTCCTCCCTCTTTCCTATAAAACCCTACCCTCTCCGCCTCTCTCCGCCTCCGTTCTCTTCCCCGTCCACGTGTGCAACCCGTCCCCGCCGCCGTCATCCCCGCGAGCCGCCCAGCCCCGTCTCCTCCTCCGACGACCACCTCGCCGGATTTTCCGCAGCCCCCGCCTCCTCCGGCGGCCTCCACAGCAACAGCAGCAGCTCGCCCGAGCGCCGTCCGCCTCCACCAGCCCTCGCCGGAAGCAGCAGCAGCAGCAGCAGCAGCCCGCCACCAGCGCAGCCGGCCGCCCCGAGCCCGGCGTCTCCAGCGCCTCCCTCCGGCGAAGCCCTAGCCGTTGGCCGCCGGAACCCTAGCCCTAACCCTAGGCACTGTGTAGGGGACAAAGTGTCCTGTGTCCGACACGTGATATTGTAAACACCCTGATTTTCAAGAAATTTTAATTTGGAATTTTTCACAATTTTTTGGATTTTTCTGAATTTTTCTGAAATTAAATTCAGGTGTTTAATTTATTAAATAATTTTTAAATAATATTAAATAATATTAATATGTAATGAAAATTATATTTTCTAGTGTAAAATTGAAAACCGGACATAGGATAATTTTCTGTGAATTTATTGGACCCCGGATGAATTTTTAAAGCCTTAAAAACTATTGATTAATTTAACCTATTTAATTAAACCCAATATTAAACCCGGTTTAACCCGAACCCAAAATTTAAACTGAACCGGACCGGCCGGTCTGACCGAACCGGCCCAAACCCCTTAACGGTTCGGATCCGGGTCAGACCCGACCCGCTAAGAGACCGACCCGGCCCGCCAGCGAATCCCTCTCCCCCGACCCCTCGTTTCCCTTTCCTCCGACCGGCCAACCCGTCGCCGGCTGCTCCTCTTCAGACCCTTCGCCGTCCGCCGCGTAACGCCCGGCCAGCGACTCTGGCCCTTCCCCTCCCCTCACCGGTCGTCGCACCACCTCCTTCTTCCCCTCTATATAAACCCGGCCGCCGGAAGCCCTAACCCCTCTCTCCTCCGGCCGCCTGAGACTCGAGTCCAGCCGCTGCCATCGCCAGCTCCGCTCAGCCCTCCGGCCAGCTCCAGACCCCCCACAGCAGCCTCCGCCTCGGCCCGCGACCGCCTCCGCCGCCCGACCCTGCTCCGCCACGTCGCAGCCCCTTCAGATCCGCCTCTTCCCCTACCTCCGGTCGCCCGTGCCTCCGCCGGCTGCTTCCCCTTCCTTCCTCCCAGCGCCGCCCCTCCAGCGCCTCGCCGCAGCTCCGCCGACCTCGCCGGAGACCCGCAGCGACCTCTCCTGACCTCCACGGTCCCTGGCCGCCTCCACCGTGTCCGCCACAGCTGAAACCCTAGAACCAAACAGAGACACATGACACAGTATCACGTGTCGGACACGTGTCAGACACGAGAAACGCAGTTTCCCGAAGCCCTGTTCAGGTACTCATATCTTTCTCCTCGTAGCTCTATTTTCGATTCCGTCAGTTGTGACGCGTAGCCTGTATGACCGCCTCGGTGCTCGTGCAAACCGCTCGGTGCATCGCCACCTGTGGTGATCGCGAACCGCGATCCAAAAATAGGAAAACCAACGTCCTGATTCACCCCGGAACTGAGTACGCCCCGCCAAACGGAAGGATTTGGTCGCGTGCGGTCTTCACCGATATGTGCGCATCATTGATACGGACGTGCGGGATTTCGCAGAAGTTGATTCGGATGTGCGTGCACACCGAAATCAATACGTATCCGCGGACAACGTCCCGTATCCAACCTTTTTGAATCTTGTTGTAACTTAGTGTACACACGTCGGATCGAGACGAAACTTGCGCCATTGGAATCGTAGCAATACGCTGGTCCTGTGAGCCAAGTTTGGTTCAATTCTGAAAACGTTGACAAAATCGTGTGTCGTGGGCCCCACAGGCTCCACTTGACGGGCGATTTTGTGATCGGCTCATCGGAATCCAATTCTGGAAGTTCCGTTGAGTTAGTATCATCGTTCCTGACCTGCTGACACTAAGTTGAACTGATTTGGACACCTTTGACCCTGATACGTTTTTCGGTGCAAAGTGGGCCACCTGTGGACCCCGCTTTGACCCGAAAATGTCATTTTCGCCCCTGTGTCCAAATTGGACTCAAGGACAGGCGTTTCTAGCTGATTGATATTTTCTGGATCTGATGGTGATGTTTGTTTCAGCAACCAAAATACTGCCTACAATTCCCGCTGAAGCCAGAGCTACACTCGGAGCCGAAAACCCAGGCAAGTGTACCTTGCCAACTTGCAGTTCTGTTATTATTTACTTTGACTCAGTTATAATTGTTGTACATGTTTAAACCTAGGACCATATGACCTACTTAGCGTTCGATTAATAGTCGGGTGCCAATCCCGTACGCGGAGTTGTGTACGTCATCTAGAGATGGACTTTCGTGACCCTTCACATTCTCGTACTTGCCATATCAAGTACATTATTCCCAGGACACCTGACACAAATCATGATCAGAATCTTCCTGAAATATTCAAGGTAATTCTGTGTAGGTTGCAGGATTTATGACATAGACATTAGACATTATATTCATAGATATAGTATGACTCACTGCATTAGATATGATCTTACGTGACGTGGACATGAGGCATCGTGGACATGAGACGTATGATTACATTGGGTGGGGAGAGACACACAAGCTACAGGCTGATTATATATATATAAAATCCATAGTAAACACATAGTAAAACTCATAGTATATCTGCTACCGGCTCCCCGACACTGAGCTTGTAGTGGTATCAGCCTAAGTTCTAGTGATGCTCTCAACTTGCATTTCACATAGTTGGTTATATAGTTTACCCTATTATTTTATTTACTTATTGCACTGCATTATTTTTGGCTTGTTTTATCTGTACCTTGCTATGTCCCCTGAGGACCTGGATCCGGATTATGTTCCCAGGATTAGCAGACGAGGTTTATCCAGAGGTATACGGAACATGTGCACTTCTCGGAACAGTACCAGTACTTGAGGACGAGGTGATCGCTGAAGACCTCCTGAACATCTGCTTCTTCCATGCTCAGTTTATAATGGCAAATAGACTCTTTATTTCCTGTTTAAATGAACAATTGTAACAGACTTTATTTCGGGTTGTTCCCCGAATTACTTTGCTAAGACTGGATGTTTGATTTATTTTCTTTATTGCTATTGATCTTATTATCTTTTGTGTGGATGAGATTAGTTCTGACTTGTTGTAGTAAAGCCTGACTATTGTAATACAGCTTAAGTATGTCCCGATGGATCCATTAAATTGGGTTTGTCCATCGGTGCGTGCTGCTGGCCATTGCCACGTGTCTAGTCCCTAAATATTTTGGGACTGGGGCGTGACAACTGTGTCGTGTCGTATCTCGTGTCGACTCGCGGACACGGGAAATTCCAGTTTCACGGAGCCCTGTTCAGGTAACCCGTTCTCTCTCCTTGTTGCTCTGTTTCTCGTTCAGTCAGTTGTGACGCGAACCCTGCGTGACCCTCTCGATGCCCGTGCAACCCGCTCGGTGTGTCGCGTCCTGTGGCGATCGCGAACCGCGATCCAAAATCAGGAAAAACAACACTTATTTCCCCCCGGAACTGAGTGCGCCCCGCCAAACGGGACGACTTGGTCGCGTGCGGTCTTCACCGAAATATGCGCGTCGTTGATACAGACGTGCAAGATTTTGCAGAAGTTGATTTGGATGTGCGTGCACACCGGAATCAACACGTATTCGCCGACAACGTCCCATATTCGCCTGTTCTGAATCTCGCTATAACTTAATGTACACACGTCAGATCGAAACAAAACTTGCGCCATCAGACTCGTAGAAATACGCTGGTCCTGTGACCCAAGTTTGGTTCGATTCTGAGAACGTTGACAAAATCGCGTATCGTGGGCCCCACGGCTCTACTTGACGGGCGATTTTGTGATCGGCTCATCGAAATCCAATTCTGGAAGTTCCGTTGGGTTCGTATCAACGTTCTGGACCTGTTGACACTAAGTTTGACGGATTTGGAGACCTTTGTTCCTGACACATTTTTTGGTGCAAAGCGGCCCACATGTGAATCCCGCTTTTACCAAAAACTATTATTTTTGCCCTTGTGTCCAAATTGGACTCAAGGACAGGCGTTTCTAGCTATTTAATATTTTTGAATCTGATGGTGATGTTTATTTCAGCAACCGGAGGAGTCCCTGCAGAACCCACTAAAGTCAGAGCTACAGTTGGAACTAGAACCCCAGGCAAGTGTACTTTGCCAAACTCTGCAGTTTTG
Source organism: Iris macrosiphon (assembly GCA_036927795.1). Taxonomy (NCBI): domain Eukaryota; kingdom Viridiplantae; phylum Streptophyta; class Magnoliopsida; order Asparagales; family Iridaceae; genus Iris; species Iris macrosiphon. The sequence continues at coordinate 168,336,501 of JAYESA010000015.1, forward strand.
CTACTTATTTCCTTGCATGATTAACCTAGGACCGTGTGACTTACTTAGCGTTCGATTAATAGTCGGGTGCCAACACCGTACGCGGGGTTGTGTAAGGTCAACTAGAGATGGATGTCGTGACCCTTTACATTCTCGTACTTGCCTTATCAAGTACGTTATACCCAGGACACCTGACACTATTCATGTGACAGAATCTTCCTGAAATATTCAAGGTGATTCTGTGTAGGTTGCATATTTCATGACATAGACATTATTTTCTTAGATCTTATTACGACTTGCTGCATTAGTTTTGATCTTGCGTGTCATGGACATGAGACGTGTGATTACATTGGGTGGGGAGAGACACATAGGCTACAGGCTGATTATATATATATATTCCACTATATAGTAAATTATATAGTAACTTACATAGTATCACTGCTACAAGCTCCCAGACACAGAGCTTGTAGTGGTCTCAGTCTAAGTTCTAGTGATGCTCTCAACTTGCATTTCACATAGATGGTTATATAGTTTACCCTATTGTTTCATTTATTACTGCACTGTATTTATTTTGGCATGAGTTATTTTGTACCTTGCTATGTCCCCTGAGGACCTGGATCCGGATTATGTCCCCAGGATTAGCAAATGAGATTCACTCTGAGGTATACAGGACAGGAGCATTAGCAGGAGCAGAAGCAGGATCAGGTGCATACAGTGTAGCAGAACCAGGAACTGAGGACTAGGTGATTGCCATAGATTTTTTTGAGTATATGTTCTTCCATACTCAGTCTGTGATGCTATTTACATTTCTTATTTAAATGAACAATTGTATCAGACTTGATTATCGGGTTGTTTCTCCGATTTAATTACTTGTGACTTGATGTTGATGTTGATGTTTCCTTTTGTTGATATTTGATATATTCATTCTGTGGATGAGATTAGTAAACCCTGATTATTGTTGTAATACAGCTTAAGTACGTCTCGATGGATCCATTAAATTGGGTTTGTCCATCGGTGTGTGCTGCTGGCCATTGCCACATGTCTAGTCCTTCGATATTTTGGGACTGGGGCGTGACATGGTTTTTGTGGTGGCCCATGTAGGTGCACTAGCAGTAGCCCGCTCACGCAGCCTAAGATACTCGGCCTAAAAAAGTTTGGATACTCGATAATTGCTAATGTATCTAAGGTGCTTATTACTAACTACATGAATATTTATTTGCATATTTCCTAAGTTATATTAAATTTAACACAAAGTAAAGTAATACTTACATAAGTCTGTGAGGCCCTATCATCAATGAGATTTCTGCCCTTTCGATGGGTGGCCAGGAAGACGGTCACCATGTTGGCATCCTCACCCCTCTGTACTTGTTAAAAATATAGTATTTAGTACTAAAATTAAATATTTTATCCTACTACCATTTTATCGTACTTGTATTAAATAATATATCTGAAATAAAAAATATACCAAACGACGAAAGTGTTCCGTCATCGGAATTGAGCCACCACACCACTTTGCTGCCTTCTTCCTAGCCACCTTGGCCTTCTCAGACCTTTTCTTGTACCTCGGATCATCGAATCTAGCCCTCATCGAAGTCCACTGTTCAGGCGTGATCCAACCTTGGATCGGTTTTCCTTCGCGATCACAAGCCTTCTGGTCATCCAGAGCATCACGGATCAGCTTGACAGCAACGACATGAAATATCTGCTCGATCAACTCGGCCCCGTGCGATGGATAGAAATACATTTGCTATAAAAAGTAATTTAGTAAGTTATATAATATGCATAAATTAGATGATTGATATAATATACTTTTACCTTGAAGTGCGCAAACCAGAACGCCTTCCTCTCATCCGGAGCATCAGAGTAGTTGATCCAAGGGCCACCATAGTTGTACCTCAGAAAGTGGCCCATGCGTCTCTATACTGACGATGGACGATATCTATACAGAGATAATTATTTTTATCAAAAAAGTGAATATATGATGAATAAAGAAATACATGATATATATGATGCTAAACCAACTAATTGACTTACTTTGTCCCATCGGCCCAAATCTTCGTTCTCGTCTCTTCCGGAGGTGCGCATGGAGGATCTCGCTGATGCTGGGACGACATCGGCTCAACCTCCACTATATGCTCATATGTCTTCATGGTTCTGTCAGCAGGAGGAACGCTAGACGATGGAGTAGTCTTAGGCCTGGAACTACTCATGTCAGGAGTGCTGTCACGTAACGTCGTCGCAGTCGGAAATGTGACTAGTCGATATATTAGAGTACTTGGTGCCGAGGATCCAGAACCAACAGTAGGCAGTACCGGAGGAGCACTCCGTCCACCTCGGGACCTGCCGAATGCTCCGCGTCATCCTGTCATACCTGGTAACAACATATGATGATAGAATAAATAAACAAATATATAGTACATTCTACAGTCAAAATATTATGCATATCTTATATCATTAATAGAATTGCACAATAAATAACTAGTAGTATCACAAGTCTAAATTGATAGTATATTCTACAGTCAAAATATAATACATGTCACAAGTCCAAATTGATTTATTTTATTTTCAATCATCTTCAAAAAATTTATCTTGTTCGCCTTCCTCGTCCTCCTCTTCCTCTTCCTCCTCATCTTCACTTTCATCTAGTTCGTCTTCGTCTTCGTCTTCCTCTTCGGATAATTCTACCTCTTCTACATTATTAGTCGTGTAATGAGTAACTTCTGTTGAGTCAACATCTATAATATTTGTTACAAGAGGTAGCTCGTCCTCCTGATAAGCTATTTTGTCAACGTCAAAGGTATTTCTAGCTTTAGTCTTGTATACTGCACACCAATCCGACCTCGCTGTCCCCCGTCTAGGATAAGTTGTGAAGTACATGAGCTGATCCTGACTTGATAGGACAAATGGTTCGTAGCCTTGATATCTACGCTTGTAGTTTATATCCACAAGACCATGCTTGTCAATTTTTCAACCTTGATCTTGAATCGGATCGAACCATTCACACTTGAATAGTATGATCTTAGCAGGTTATGTGCCATAATTATATGTCAACTCCACAATCTCTCGTAAGATGCCAAAGAAATTATTGCCTGGATCGTCGTCTTTGTAGTTCGAAGATTTGATACACAAACATCTATTTTTTGTGGAATAAAGATCCAAAAATCTGTCTCTGATCAGAGCATTTGTTGACTTGAACCTAAACCCATTCACATAGTAACTTGGCTATATTTTGACGGCAGTAATTGGTCCCTTGGCTAGAGTTCTAATAGATTTAGTCTCGGGTGTTATTTGACGATCGACCTAAATACCAAAGTAGCGATAGTAAGTTATTTATTGTGCAAGTGCATACAGAAAAAGTAATTACCGAGCTAAAGACATAAGGCTCCGACTCTGATGCTAGAGACACAAGTTCTTCGTGCGCGGTCCACTGATAGTAATTCGGCGTGAAACCCTTCGAGTACAAATGATATGTGACTTCCACTTATGGATGATATTTCAAGTTGCGACATCTCACACACGGACAATTAATTTTGGTACCGTCCATGTACTGAGGGAACGCCTTGGCGAACTGCAGGAACTGTTGTACACCCTCTATGAATTTATTCCGTACCGCACATGTCATCAGGATGACGGTTGTACATCCACGAACGATGACACAGATAGTAATTCATATCCATTTTTAGATACTTCTGCAAATATGAATATACATCGTTAAAGTATATCCTGATCTAAATATTTGGTAGTGTATATTATCCAAATAATACTCACTCAAGATATGCAAAGATGAATAGACACCATTCAAGAAAATAGTTAAATTACAGTACATATCACAAGTCTACTCGTCTATACACGCATAAGAATACTCAGGAATACAGTACATGTACTGATACACCTAGTCCTAGTACTGATACTTCTTCATTCAACTCTGTATCCTGGATACTCATATTGCAGTATTTCTGTGAGTGTCAACTCTGTATCCTAGATATCCACACTTGATATTTGTTTAGGCCATGACTTTCTAATTGAAAAGTCAAGTCATGGATATCCAGTGTCAATTTTTTTGGTCCATGATACATAATTGACACTTACTGATACACTACTGGATATCCACACTTGACATGTATGCGTGTGTCCGTGTCCGATAAAATGCTTACAACCTTATCCTCGATATCGTGTCCTAACCTTTCATATCCATGTGTCCTATAATTTTACCATACGTATCATGAGATGACATGATACAAACATGTGTGTGTGTTCATGTCCATATTAGGGTTGGTGTATGCGTGTTAGTGCGTCCGCGTGTCCGAGATTGGGTTTGTGTGAGTGTCCGCGTGTGTGTGTGTGTGTCCGAATTAGGATTAGGATAGGGTTAGTGTCCGCAGCACCGAGATATCCATATACACACACCCTCACTGTACTGTGCACAAGTGTGCACTGCACAAGACCTCACTTGATACCCAAGACTGCGTCAAATTAACTCAGATAGGGTTAGGGTCTGTGTCATGTCTCGGCTTTGGGTTAGGATCTGTGTCATGTCCTGTGTCGTGTCATAACCAAATTGCCACTCTCCCATACTACCTACAGCACTTCATATATAATCTAACATCCCGACCATATCCTATATATATAATATCAAAGGAACCCCCCAAATCAACGGCTATGAAGTATAAAGGTATAATCCAACATCTCATCGCTAATCCAACATCCCCATGTGCACTGCACTTCTCATATAATCCAACATCCCGTCGCTAATTGGACAAAATTTAGTAGTGACTTGACACGCACACGCACACGCGCGCACACACACACACACGCACGCACACGCACACACATGCATACACATGAACACACACGCACAATTCTATACTCACAAGCCAATTATATGATACTCAACAACATATTATACTAAATTCATAATAAAATCCTATCAAACAACTATATAGCATATATGTGGGTGTTGTATTATGTATGTCCATGTGTGTGATACACTAGTGCAACCAAAATTTTTAATTATGTAACCAAACTTCCATACTAATTAGGACGTGTCTCCATGTATGTCCGGGTGTGTCTCCATGTATGTCCGTGTCCACGTGTGTCCATATGTGCCCGTATGTGTTCGTGTCCATGTGTGTCTACATGTGTGTCCGTGTTAGTACGAATCGTGTCATGTAGAGTAGTGTCCTGTGTGTGTGTCCATGTGTTCGGGTCTGTGTCAGGGTTAGGGTTATCATGTGTGTGTCCATGTGTCCTGATTGTGTCCAGTATGTGTGTGTCCTAGTTGTGTCCGGGTCTGGGTTATGGTTTACCGAGCCGGGAGTAAGGAAGGAGGAGCGCCTGAGAGAGGGGTCGACGGAGGAGAACCACGCCGGAGGGGAGGAGCCGCGTCTGGGGTCACCTATGTCAGGGTTAGGGGGCGAACACGGCCGCATCGGGGTGGGGGGGCGAGGGAGCCGATCGAGGGGGTAGGTGGGTCGTCGGAGCCACGGAGGGTTGCCAGGGGAGGGTGGATCGCCGGTGGGGGCGCGCGGAAAAGGAAATATGGGAAAAGTTGGGGGAAAAAGAAATAAAAAGTCGAATAGACGAGAGAACCCTATATTCAGTAATTTAGCGACGTCCGCTCGAGACGTCGCTAAATGTCGCTACATTTTAAATATTCTGCGACATATAATTGTTGGAGTCGCTAAACGTCGCTGTTTTTAAAAATATAGCGACGTTTAGCGACTTGTAGACGACATAATCTTTCATAATACTAAAAATTATCGCTAACCATCGCATACATTCGCTGATAGCGACGTATTACAACGTTTCTAAAGAACGTCGCTAATTTTAATACTATTAGTGACGTGGTTGTCCAGAGTCGCTAAATTCGTCGCTGATTTGAATCATTTTGGTAGGTACATTTACAACGGCTATATTATTTTTACAGTGGCTAATTTATAGATCTTTCTCTTTTCTTCTCTTTATTTTATAAATAGAAATAATATCCCATATTCACAACAAAAACAAATAGAATTCTCTACTCTTCTCTTTCTGTTCTTTTCTCTCTCTTTAGATTCTTCAGTAGCAGTGGATAGAAATTTTACCTCAAATTCACCTACAATAGCAGTTTACGTGCACAACAGCTCTTCGCAAACTGCAACAGATATCTCGACAAACTACAATAGCTCTCTACAAGCTTTTTTCTTTTCATTATTTTTGATTACTTATGGATCAAACCATAAATATAATATGCTGTCACGGAGGAACACTAAATCATTTATCTTATAAAGGAGGTAGAAGTGAATTTCTTTTAGCGTATCAAAATATTATATTAGAAAATTTACGCAATCTTATTGTTCAAAATTATTTTATTACATATGATTTTATAAAAATTGGATAATTTTTTATATTTGTTTCGAAATAAATTCTGAAAATGCATGGAATAATGTTGATAGCAACATCATTTCAAATAGTCAACCATTTTATAATCAATTAGTCAATCATATAGGTGCTAGTTCTTTAAACCAAATTGAAGAGAGCAATGCTGATAAAAAGTGATTTAATTAAAGATTTAGATTATTCTTTAGATGCCAATGACGATAGTAGTTTAGATGCTAATAACATTCCTGGATTATTTGTTGGAAGAACTTTGATTCTCGTTTTGAATTTAGAAATTTTTTGTACGTATGTTGATGCATATGATAATCTCAAAAAATATTGTTATACAATTATCAAAACAAATCCTGGGAGCAAATGTTTCTTAAAGACGGTAGAAAATAATATATTTCAAAGAATATTTATTTGTTTTAAGGCATGTATGGATGATTTTTGAGTGGTTGTTTACCTGTAATTAAGGTAGATGCTACTTTTATTACATCTAGATATCAAGGTAATTTATATTTTACTTGTGCTCACGATCCCAGCTATCAATTATATCCAATTGCTTATGTTGTTGGTGAAAGTGAAAGTACTGATTCTTGGACATGTTTTTAAATAGTTTGATTTTTTTTTTTGAAAGTTGTTTTGATCAATGGAATATAATTTTATTTATATCTGATAAGCAGAAAGAATTAATTCGTGCAATGCATGACACCTTTCCAGAATCTCCACAATTTTCTGTATTCAATATTTCAAACAAAATATGAAAAAATATGCAGTCGGCACCCCCAATATCAAAAATGGTTAGATCAACTTGCTAGATCTTATAATGAGATGGATGCAAATATTTTGTTTGATAAAATAAAATCAGCGGATATTAATGTTTTCAATTGGATTGTTGGTACAAATGATGAAAATCGTAGATTTAAACACTGGATAACAGCTTATGCTCCGTGTCCAAGATTAGATATTAATATTTCAAATATTGCTGAAAGTTTTAATAATTTGATTAAAACTTTACGTGATAAAACCAATAATGATACTTCTTGATGTTATTAGAGCAAATATTATAACACTTCATAAAAAAAAATCGGCAAAATGCTGAAAATTTGTCAACATAATATTATCCAAGAATGCTACAAACTATGGCCTACATCAAAAGAGAGTCACACCAATTTCAAATATTGAAAGTTACTAGACGTGCATTTGAAATAAGAGATCATAAAACTAGTAGAACATACGTGGTTCATTTAGATCGTACATGTTGTAGGTGGCAACATACTTTACTGCCATGTGTACATGCTTGTTTTGCTTGTGAGTCTTTTGATGTTACAATTGAAAGTTTGTATCCAGATGAGTTTTCTGTTGAAGCACTGAGAATAGTATATGTGTCTCAAATGGAACCAATTGAAGACGCTTATAATCCAGAAAGTGAATTGGTTAGAGGCCAAATTGGAGTACCCAATGTAAGGCGCAAAGCTGGGAGACCAAAAAAGAACCGCATAAAAAAAAAGCTTTATCGACAAGAGATCTCCATTACAGTATTTGTGGTGGACTGGGGCACAATAAAAAAAAAGTACAAACCAACCGATGGAGTAAAAACATAATTACTCTTAGAGTTATAGTCTTTGTACATTACTTCTACATAATAAAAGTACAAATAATAATACATGTCTCACTCTCCCCTGTCAAGGCATCTATAATTCGGACGATCGACGGGCCTAAGACATAGTCGCGATCTCCTTCGTGTTGTATTCTCCTGCTAATAATAATCCCACTATGGGTCTCCCTCACTAGTCTCTTGGTGAGTCATCGAATCATCCAACTGAGACCAAATCTCGCCAGTCTCTTGGTGAGTCTGCGAATAATCCAACTGAGCGCCTCCATCGCCAGTCTCTCGATGAGTCTACGAATAATCCCACGGTGACCACCCTTCGCCAGTCTCCCGATGATTCTACGAATAGTCCCAATGAGAGCATCCCTCGCTAGTCTCTCGATGTATCTGCGAATCACGCCACTGCGAAGTACCCTCGCCAGTCTTTCGATCTACATGACGTGGTAATCTCCTACGAGGACGTGCTCGTCTTTGAGAAAGGATGGCGGCAGGATGATCCGGCTGGATATTTAATTGAACCATCAGCAGCTCCAAGGATGTGCCCAAAATATATGACGCTTTATGTAAAAGACCTCATGGATTGATATCAGGATCTCTAGATCCTTGAGATAGTACGGGTATCTAAAATTACAAATCTATTAAGTACCAATCATCTACATGGAAATATTTAACTAAATAATAAAAATGACCATAACGTACCGCATAATTTACACGTTCATTCAACGTACGCAAGCTAAGATCGTCAATAGCCCGATGTTAAAATTGAGGGTCAGCTAAAACTAGTACCCTATTTTAAATACGCGATGACCCGTACCATACCCTATATTCGTATGAATCCACCACTGCAAAATCAAACAAGTTGGAACCACGAATCGTCATTATTTCAGACATATGTTCCACGCTATGCGTCTCAAATCTGGAAGTCCAACCACGAACCGTATCACGAAGTTGTACAGATGTATTAGCTCTAGTATGACTAGAAGGTAAAGGCTCATGTGGTATTATCTACTTCAACCCCAACTGTCGCATAACACGATCAGCTGGATGAAACATAATGTCGCTACTGTATATGATATAATATCTATGGAGACTCTCCTGACGTCACGTGATCGATATCTCAGTTGGGATACTACAGGGTATAAAGACTACCTATTTATTGTTGTTCAAATAATAAATAATCATTTATCATGTCGAATATCCATCTAGTTAAAGAAATTAACAATTCATTAAGCAATAATTAACTAAATTTATCTCAAAATGGTTTATTGTGTCAAATGAGCCTCGGTAAATCTATGCTACCTTTTATTGACAGTCATATTGATCTGTGTTCTCAGTCATCCAACAGCAAACAGAAGGAAATACTTGCTCCTGGATATCATATCGACATACTGGCCTTCCAATACCGAAATGTTTGTATGACCATATCTACACAAATAATATGACGTCAATTTAATAAGTTAACTTTGCATGATAAATAATATAGTGTAAATAAATGTACACATTTTATACCTGTATCAGTGTTACGCAACCACATACGTTTGTTGAAAATGTGCCTTCCGACGTAAGTTTCACAAAATTTGTAATAGACGCACATTTACCCTATTTTTTGTTCTATCGGGAAATAGAAATGAACTGCATAGGCAAAGTAAGTATGCCCTAGTGCAACACATTACCTGAAATTAAGCATTAAGATTTATTATCAGCTAAATTAACTAAGCAATATTATTAAGTATTGAATAAAAATATAAATACCCGTTATTCATCTATTGTATCGCCGATATCCCTGAAGGTAGAGTAAAGGCAAGTGAGCTTGACACCGTAACCCTCTCCTAAATCTTATGGTGGCTCCACACCAAGATATGTCCTAATCAGCTCTTTAGATTTTATCGTATCATCATAATATATAGGATCACTATAATTGGTAATCCTAGGATTTCTGCCACGTCGGCTATGTGATTGTCATCTCTCCAACTGACAAATTAAATGTGTTACGTTGGGGGAACCAACGCTCAATGAGATTCAAAATCAAATCTCTATCATGACACAAAAATCGTATCATGTCCACATGATGAAATCCAAAGGACTGCACCAAGTCCTTTTGGGCACTAGTCAGCTCCCATTCTTGTCACCATTCACAACGCTCGTGCAGTTTTGTATCGACATAAACATGTAGCTATGTAATATACATCATTTTTATTAAATTATTAAAATATAATAAACACTAACTAATATTAAGTAATTAAAACTTAGGATTACCTGTCCACCAAATATTAAGGATGATATATGTGACACATGTTGTTTGACAATAGTGAAAGTAGTGGGCCCACCTGGAATCCTTCCAACATTTTCATTCGCCATCTATAAAATAATTATAATATTTGAATGATTATGATTATGATTTGAGGGATGATTATATTAGGGTTTGAAGAATAATTAAAATTTTATGGTTAAAATTAGTAATAGAATTTAAGTTTACACTGCTCCATCAAACAATTAACTTTATTCAAAAGCATTTTCTATTTTTTTTCTACACATGATCATCTAAAAATAATAATAATATCTAAAATATTTAAGAATTAGTTTAACTAAATTACCATGTAAAAATTTGTTGTCCTCCTCCTCTTCCTCCTCCATCTCCTTCTCCTTCTCCTTCTCCTTCTCCTTCTTCGAGTACCCTTCCCATCTTGCTCTCTTCCTCCTCGGTTAAACTTCAATCCTCTTCCACCTCTATACAACACCCGAATCCCTACCACTCTCCCATACACACAAGGTCAAAAGGACCTCCCCCAACACAAACAAGCCAACAAAAGTTGGCAGTGGCCCATCACTTCCTAAACGACTTTGGAAGCAAGATTTTCGGAAGAAAATTGAAAAAAAGAAAAAAAACCATCCTTTAATTCTGCAAAAAAATGGACCAAAGAAAAAATACAAAAAAAATGTGATAACACATGTATTACATGCGTTTTAGAATTAAAATTTTTTTTTCTTACACATTCTTTTCTTTAAAATAAAATTTTAATTTCAAATGCATGTAGTATATGAGGCTTCAATTTTTTTCTTATGCGTTCTTTTCTAAAAATAATAATAATTAAAAACGCATATAGTACGGTGCGGCCTTAGATTTTAATTAATTTATTTATTTTTACTCGTTTTTTCTTTAAAAAAACGTGAACGCATGTACTATGTGCGACTTCACCCAAAAAATAAAATTTTATTTAAAAACGCATTTGTTATATGCGTTCTCGTTTCTTTAATTTTTTTTATACGCAATGGAGAACGCACTTAATATATGCGTATTTTTTCTCTGCTTAAAATTTATGCAAATTTTGTTCTCTACCGTTAATTTTGTGGAAAATTTTCTATAATTTATATGAACATTTTAATTTCTTTGGTCGCTTAAAGGGCATACATATATACTTCTTCGATCATCATTCTACGTATTTATTCTTCTTCTGCTATACTCTTGAGAATTTGTCTCGATGATGAGTATTGGTTCGGCAACCTGTAAGTTTCTTCTTATGCTGCATGGGCGCCGATGGAGTCGTTGCGCAAATTGCTTCAGTTCAGTTCCTTCTTCGACATCTTAATCAATCTTTATCCTTAATTCTTATATTAATGAGTTCTCCCATGCTCAGGGGCGGATCCAAGAGGTCTAACGGGTGGGCCCGTAGCCCATTCCATTTTTCTAAAAAAAATTAGTATATATGTATATTCACTCAAAAAAAAAACCAACCCCCCTACACAAAATAAGGGCTTACGACTTACGAGAGATAGAGAGAGAGAGTAAGGTTCAAAGGAGAGACATCAGAGAAAAAAAAATCAACCGTCTCTACAAGCGCCTGCCACACTTCGGTCCCTCTCCCTCAGAGACTCGGAGCAGAGCAGGGAGTCAGAGATACCACCGGTCCACCGTCCACAGGCACCATCGGTCCATCACGGACTTCTTCCTACCTCATCGCGACGCCGTCGTCTGCCTCAAGCTCGTCTGTCACGCCCCAGTCCCAAAACGTATGGGACCAGACACGTGGCAATTGCCAGCTGGTATGACTCCGTAGGACTTTCCAATTTAATGGACCCGACGAAGCGCACTTACGCTATCCACGGTCAAGTGATCCAATTAATAATCTAATTCTAACATGCAACAAGTAAACTAAATCTCAATCCATGGTAAATAAATCTCAAGAAAGAATGATACGCATCATCAGTCTGCAGCCCAATAATACATCCGTTTGAATAGGCCAAAAGAACAACATAGGCCTATAAACACTAGGCTATAAAAGCAGAATCAAAAATAGAAAGTAGTACATGACTATAATAGCTAAAAATGGAAAGATACCTGCAACGATGTCCACACTCCACTAGATCAAGCATCCTGCAAACTGCACAAATAACCTGGAAGGGAACCAGGTCCTCAGAGGGACGTAACAAGATACAAAATTATATGCCATAAAGTAAATACTGTAAAAACTCGAGGGTGAACTAACCAGCTAAGCGAAATGCACTTGAAGACAACCTTGGTACATATGGGTAGGTGAAAGGTATAAAGCGTAGCGTCGATGTCACTACCCGATTCTAGAAAATAGGATTTTATTTTTATTTTTATTTGGTAAATTGTGTATTATTAATAAATAATTATATTTATATTTAATTGATGGTTGTATTATTTTTTTATTAGTTATTTTAGGGTTTTGGCTAGTCTGGACCCATGTCAGACCCTAGTGGACCCATGCCAGACCCAACCAACACCCTTGTCAGACCTATTTTGGGTTTAGAATAATTATTATATTTTTATTTTAGTTAGTTGGGTTGTTTTGGATTAGTTAGAGTGTGTTTAGTGAACCCTAAACCTAAACCCAAGTTGCATGACTAAAAGGAGAGGGCACTTTAGTCATTTTGCCTTATGGAAACCCTATAATATTGCTTGGTCGGCCCCTAACCCTACTTAAGCACCTGGACAGAACCTCTTCTTCTTCTTTCCATTCTTCTTCTTCTCCACTATTTTCTTCTTCTTTTCTTCTTCCCACTTCCTATTTCAAGTAAGAATTTCTCATTTTCTTCTCTTCCTTCTTCTATTTCTTCCATAGATGTAAACCCTAACCCTATACTTTTTCCTAACCTAGGTGTGTAGAGCCTAGACTTAGTGTAGATGCTTGGTTTGGAGGCTTGGAGGCTTGAGGGTGGTGATTTCAAGGGTTTTGGAGACTTTGGCCTTGGGATTCCAACTTCCAAGAGGTAAACCCTAACTTTTATCTTAGTGATTACTCTTATATAGTGTAATTAGTAGTTTAGAATCTTCCTAGACCTTAAGGCTACCCGTAGGAGGAAGTTAGAACTTGTTTGGTTGTGTTTGGAGACTTTGACATTAGGTTTTGTGTCAATATTGGGTAAAATCCGAGATTGGCCCAATTTTGGGTGATGCCCTAGGTTAGACGGATTTAGGTAGACGTGCTTGGGTATTTTGAGGGTAAGTACTTGTCTCCGTTCGGACACGTGAGGTCGTGTCGCGAAGATTTGGGCATTTCGGGCGATTTGGGGGTTTTCGTCGTCGTAGGTTCTATGTGCGTGCGCATTTTTGCCACTGACCTAAAATTGGTGAGTTAGCATTTTTTCTAGGTTCTAGACATCGATTAGAACCCGTGGGTAAATTTTGGGCCAATTTCGAGTAGGTTTGGTGTGCGTTTCACGAGGTTTCGTGGACCGTACTCCACGTATTCGTCGAAATGACCGAATGGCCATTTCAACTTGGTTACTAGATTTCGGGCTTGTTGTTGGTTTAGCTTTGGAGAGTGTGTGCTAGAGTTCTCGAGTTATTTTATATATATATATATATATATATATATATATATATATATATTTATTTATTTATTTATTTATTTATTTATTGGTGTTTGGGTGGTTGTGCGTGCGTTGGTGTTGATGTTGTGTGTTGTGTTTAAGTGTGTATATGTATATATGAGTCTATATATATATATATATATATATATGTTTGTATATATATGAGAGTGTGTGTATATATATATGTGTTTGTATATGTATATATGAGTGTATATATGTATTTGTGTAAGTGTATCTATATATATATATATATATATATATATATATATATATATATATATATATATATATATATATATATATATATATATAAGTGAGTGTGTTTATGTATATATGAGTCTATATATATATATATATATATATATATATATATATATATATATATATATATATATATATATATATATGTGTCTATATATATATATATATATATATATATATATATATATATATATATATATATATATATATATATATATATATATATATATATATATATGTAAACCCCCTCGATTTATTCTGTAGATAGTTAGGGTGTATTTGGAAAATTTTGGTTTTTGGTAGCGGATGTCGAGGTTTAGAGTGGAGATAATTTATCTGGTATTTAAATTCTTTTAATTAAACCCTTGGCGCGCCCTATCATTGTTTGATTATTCGGAGCCCAATATCAGCCCATAAATTTCGTTCCATTATTGTACTTTTGACTTGACTCGCCAAATTAGGCAATGGACTTTCCCGTCACTTAAAATCAGTTTTTAATTGTGCTCTAATTTAATTGCACAACTTTTCGAAAATCGTAACCCATATTTAATTTTGTGTCGGACACCTGTGTCGTTACCCTAAATTTTGGGATACCAACTTAACCCGTTGAGCCGGACCAACTAAAGGGTCCAAGACTGACTCCAAGCCCCCACCATTTTTGACCTTTGCGTCATTTCCGGATTTTGACCCCAAGTGCCCCCATTTAATTTAAATTCGCGGGACACTTTATTTCTATTTAAATCGAGAATACCAACTTTGTAAATCCCATTTTTAATCCTAAATTAATCCCAATGCCTTTCTAATTAAACCCGTGCCTAACGCACAACACCCTCTCACCTTGAAAATTACTAAACACAATTTTCTCCATAATTTTTGTGTCATTTTATGTGTTCATACAATTTCCCGAATTTAAGGGGCTAAGTTGCAAATAATGAATTTATGTGTCATCACCCTATTGGCCATGAACAATAGAGAGGTCCCAAAATGGGGTCCCATTCTCACCCATCCATTCACCCCCTTCATGAAGAAACCCACTTTTCTTCATGACAAATCTCCACCCTCCATTTTGAATAGGATCATCACAACCCTCCATCCATTTCACCCCTCCCAATAAAACCTCACCATCACACTCTTCCCCCTAGGCCGGCCCTAATCCCAACACATAGGGAACCCCACCCCCTCTCTCTCCTCCCTCATCTCCATACTAAACCGTAGCATTTCTTCTCCTATTCTTCTCTTCTTCTTTTTTTTTTTCTTCTCCTTCTTCTTCCTCTAAGGGATGCACCTAACCCTAGCTTCCCTTAGTGTGACCACCACCCTGGCCGCGCGGAAGGACGAGCAGGCCAGGCTCGGCCGAGATCCCCTAGCCTCCCTCTCCGGCCTCACCACTGCTGCCATTGCCGACCTCCATCCGCCATGCTACCACCACCACGAGCCCACCCTCCGGCCAACTAACCATTCTCCGACCGCAGCCCTCGAGCCCCGGCGACCAACCCCGGAGCTCCTCCACTCTGTCCAGCTCTTCCCCTCAGCTCCAGCCAGTGGGCTTTGCAACCCCGGCGTGCCACCTCTTCTCCGACGTGCTGCTGCAGCTATCCGCCTCAGACAAGCAGCTGCCACCCCGCGTCTTCGCTGTTTTCGGCCAGCAAACTTCCACGAGCCGCTGTGCAGCCTCCGTCCCCTCGTCCCCGGCCGTGACACCTCCGGCCGAGCACTGCTCTATCCGCCTCCTCCCTGGCCGCAACCGGCGGCTTCCAGCGAACTCGAGCCATGGCGATCTGTCCTTCGCACTTGGCGAGCTCCGACGAGCACGAGCACGACAGTCGACGGCCATGGAGAATCGAGCGGCGTTCCTCGACGAGCGTTTCAGCGTCTTCTTCGGCACCATTGTTTCCAGCCACAACGAGCCGCAGCTCGGCACTACTCAGCCTATGCAGCACCCTCGCAGCGACTGTGCGGCTCCCCGTCCGCCCCGTCGATCCCAAACACCCCGGCCACATCCCAGTCGACCCCACGAACCACCACTTCCAGCCATCCCCGTTCCTCCCCTCCGGCCAAAGGTGGTTCTCCGGCCAGCAGCCCCCACGCCAAGGTAAAATACCTCTCCCCCTCTCTATATTGATATATATTGTAATGTGTTTAGTTAGGGTTATTGATATATACGGTTTCGTGTACATTAGCTATGTTTGTGTTCTAATGGCTGTGTTAATGAGGTGTAGTATAAATTGAGC